>JABSTR010003550.1:0-79400 GCA_013339765.2 Haemaphysalis longicornis
ATGAGACAGTGTGACAAAATGAGGAGGTGGGGACACGATGGGGCGGCTTTTCGCGGTCCACGGGAGGAAAAAAAAAAAAGGAGGGGGGGGGGGGGGGGGTAACCTGTAACAGTAGAGAAGTAAAAAGACCATGGGGGGCCCGCATTTCTAACGATGCGTGAATGAAGGTTGTTTCGCTGCAGCAGGTCGCCTCGTACGTTTCGCTACGTTGCAATGGCCTTGTACTTCGCGGACAGTGAAGAGACCCAGTGAAAGAGCTCTTACCGACTCTGTGCAAGTTGTACACTAAATACTCGGTGGCACTTCACTGACCGAGTGCTCTTCATAGGTCATCATCGTCCTTCTCCATCATGAGTGCAGAAGGCTACACAGGCGCTAAAACGCTTCCTGCGAGCGACAGACTCGCACAAAAGACCCTATGGCACTTAATGAAATCTAACATCTAGTGCCCTCACGCTGGTCACGACCCTCTGCGCTCTATTCGTACCTTACCCACTCCTTTTGGGCTTGCCTTCTCGACGTGCAAGATACAAAACTAGGCTATAGCCTGGTTAATATTCCTTCATTCATTCGTTCGCTAATTCTTTCCATTTGTTTTGTTTGTTTATTCACTTGTGTATTTTACCTCTCAAACGACAGCGCTTGGTTCACTGTGGTGGTGAACTGCGTGCATATTATGTGGGTTATAAGTAGATCAAAGCACGGGTATACCAAAAAGTACCAAACGTGTGTAAAAAGGTAGCAGAGCAGGTTAATATCTACGGAACAGCTACGAAACAAAAGTTGTTCGTGATTAGTACGTGGCAGTGCGCAAGCATGCACCTGCATTAAAAGAAAACTTTAGAAAAATATTGATGAATTAGTTATCCTAGTTGACGCTTTGGGGCTGCTCTACAGCTGTTCGATTTCAGTGTGACAGATTACTGTTGAGCTTAATCTCACCACTGTTCTCTAACGTTCTCTGGCTTCGTGCGCAAAGCTCCTGTAAGGTAGCCCAGGTCGGCCGTTTTGTATTTGGCACGCACGCATTCGGACGCATTGACTTGAACGTGTGTGTGTGGTGTGTGCGTGTGCGTGTGCGTGTGCGTGTGGGTGTGTGTGCGTGTAGTATGCGTGTGTCAATAGATGGTGCAAAACATCCTAAAGCTTACCCGGAATTGTTCAAACAAACGTTCTGCTGCAGCTTCTGCCTTCAGCTTGAAAAACCTATTTGCCAAGGTACCAAGAATGGGTCGCTCCCCGAGAGCACCTAATGTTTCCCGTAGCTTCTGTATACCTATACCGCCGACAGCGGGATCGTGCAGATCCTGTCTTCCCACGGTTTTCGCACGAGCTCGGCCAAATACACCCGTCGCATTCCGCAACCCGTCAAGGCAGAACCACAACAAACTCGGTGTCTGACAGCCTGTTATTACGCGTCTCTCGATCTTCCTCCATCTTGCGCGCTCCGTCCGACAGATCGGTGTAGTTTCGAAACTCAGGATCTCGGCGTCGCATCCCGCCACAGCCTGATGTATGCGTATGAGGCACGCGAGGAAGCCGTGCAAGTACTATCTAGGCTGTTTCATACTTTCCGCGCCGCGTGAAACTGCACGACGCTTTAGCGAGGTTGCACGACGCTGTCGCACGGGGAAGCGATGGCGTCTTGTTTCGAAGGGGAAACCAGGGCAGGATTAGAGGTAGGTTGCACTGCATACGCAGCGCTCAAAAAACGTACCCCTCGGATTTTACACTGAATGCGTGCCAGGGCGACTGCAGGCAAGCGTAACAAATTGCTGCCTCGTCGATCGACTTTATTGCACAAAACCATGACGACTATATTTTTGGTACATGCGTGTGTTTGTGCGTGCGTGTGTCTCTGTGTGTGGAAGATTTGCTTGGTATATGAGGATACAATTGAACAACAAATATCCCTGCTGGAAAGGTGTCGGCCCAAAATAAATAAATCTGTTTAGGTATGCGTAATCGCGTGTCTAAGCCTAAAGTGGTATGCGGTCAAACGCTTAAACCAACCTTCACACGGATAGCACAGAACTACACGTTTGCGCGTCTGCATTACCCACCGGCACATAGAGACCAATGCAAAAAAGGACGAACGGAAGCTCAGTTCCATTCAAACTAACATCATCCCCATTCCACTAAATGCCATGTATTGCAAGCCACCCTATACTGCCCGCTATGCCGCTCTACGGGGGCCCTAGGACGCTCTTTGATATTATGGGGGCGTGCGATCCCGCAACACTACGCTGGCGTAATGCCGTCCATTAGTCTTACGAGCTTTAGAAGAGAGCTATGACCAGCTCCGGCCACAGTAATTAGCGCCTCCTGTGGTGGACCGCTGTTGAAGGTGGGAGAGCTCAACGGTTCATGGACTGAAGACAGTTCTACGCATCCCAATCATTTCTTTTTTGCGGAATTTAACTAAGCGGATGAAACAAACCCAGCGGGCCGGAACCGGCGAACGCAATTCTTAAATGAGGCACGAACGGCTTCCCATCGCTCATTACTAATTACACCTGTTTGCGTGATTAATGTGACTTTTTTCTTCCTTTCGAAGGGTGGGGGGGGGGGGGGGGGGGGGGGGGGGGGGGGGGGCAATCGCGCACCATCAGCGCAAGAACACAAGAGAGAATTCCGTCCACACTATTTACATAATCCTAAGTATGTTCTGGAAAGTTGTCGTGGTACAGGGGCAGACTGTAGCCATGCGCGTTGCGACAGACTGCTATCTGGCCTAGTTTGGACTAGGTGCCCCTACCCCTCCCCGCATTTAAATCTCGGCTCGGAATAAGTGTGGAGCAACTTTCGGCAAGCATTGAGTGCGTCAACAGTGCATGAAGAATATTGCGTCTGTATCTCTTAAGAAACTCCTTGATGCTCTGACGGCGTCGCTGGCGCTTTTTAGGGTGTTTTCTTTTTTTTTTTTGTTATTGACTTTTTTCGAGTGGCTACATTTCATTTTTACGGGATCACTCCGTTAAATTTACGGGATCACTCGCCGCCATCGTGTTTTCTTTCCCTTCTCAGACAGCTTCCTGGTGTTGGTTTTAAAAGGGCCATAGAAATACAAATTTTGTTTATTAAAACGCTGCTTTATTCCGATAAATTAAACCAATTTTACTGCAAACTTCAAGGAAATAATCTCAATACTAAAGATAACATATCCATACCTGCCAGATTTGCCATGATGGCATTAGGGGAAATCTGGGCGGGTGGGTAGGATTAGTAAGAACAGAATGAAATATTTTACTTGCATTTTTAACTTAGTTACAACCGAGCAGGAACCGAACTGTGTCGTCCACACTACTAACAACCTTCAATACCGCTCAGTGGCTAAATCTTCCACGTGGCTGACGCCGCCCTTTTCAGGAAGTCATGGGAATACCATCGAGCGTAACAGTGTTCGCCCGTGCGACACACCTCATGACAGAACATGACCGAGGGTTGTCAGACATGGACGCTCGGGAGAAGGTTATTTTTTCCTGATATGCAGAAATTCGTCTCACATTCAGCGCATATATAGTGCTGACCGGTTCAACATCTGCGCACGGCCGACTAAGCTTTTTCAGCTGTTCACGGAAAGCAAAGTCGATTGGTGTAGAATCGGTTTGGATTGTCTGGTAGCTTTGTCGCAATGTCGCCAGACTCGGAGAAAGATCTGGCAAAGTACGGCTGCGTTTTCGGGAGATTTTCGTCTCGGTCGTGCCATCGTATATCACCATCAAAATTAGGGAGTCTCCCGTAGAATTAAGGAAACCTGGCCAGTACGCATACGAAGCAGTTGTGGCTACTCAGCCACTTTTTGGCAACGTTCCCATGATGTCACAGGATCTTGTTTGCGTGATTGGTGACCGCCGAACTCAGTCTTTGTCGACGTCATCACGGATGGTACCAAAATGGCCGCCGCTGGCAAAATAAAACAAATGGGGCTCGTGTGGGCTGTGAAACTTGGTCACGAGAGTAGCAGCCAAGTCCGCTAACCATAGCGGTAACCCGACGCCCCGCCACAGTAGAACCAAATTGGTCTAACGCGTGCACTATGACAGGTCACGTAACGGCACGTGCGTAGAACGGGTGCACGGGGAAGAGAGCTCTGAGTGTGGGGAACCTGCCGCGGGAATTGCAGCCGTGTGCCGCTGGAGGTGATTCGCGTCCAAAGATAAAATTAAACCTACAAAAATGGCTCCAATCCACGCTGTGAACGTGGTTGGACTGCGAACCTGTAAACGACACCCACAACGATTAACCTTGCAGCGTCTCTTGAATTCGCACACGTGGCTCTACAAAGTGTGAAATCAGAGACTCTGGCAGCCGTTACCTGGTATTTCCGGGGGCGATCCCGAACGCAGCAGCGTCGGGAGAAAGAAAACGGAGAGGAGAGCCTTTCAAGGGGTGAGGAGGACGGCGGCACGCGCGGCTAAGGCCAACGCTGCTACGGCGTCACCTCTCTCACTGCCTCCCTCTCACTCTTGTTTTATGTGTCGCCTCCAAAAAGCGCGTGTCGCCCCTTCCCCAGTCGCTGAGTCCAAACCACCGTCTGTCTCCCCACCTCCTCGTGTGGGCGTAGCCTTGGTCGGCCTCTCTATACGGTTCCAGGTTCGATCCCTGGCGGTGCCAGTAGTTTGGTTGCGTAGCCTGGGTGTATAGCCAGTAGCCAGTAGTCATCATCATCACCAGCGTATCTACGCCCGCTGCAGGGCAAAGGCTTCTCCCAATAATCTCCAACTACACCGGTCCTGCGCTACCTGCGACCAATTTATCCCTGCAAACTTATTAATCTCATCTGCCCATCTAACTCTGTGCCACCCCCTGCTACGCTACCATGAGGCACAGATAATTCGAAGGATAAGAATGGGGTGGAGTGCACACGGCAGACGTTCTCAGATAATGAATGGTAGCCTACCATTGTCCCTGAAGAATAAAGTGTATGACAGCTGCATCTTACCGGTACTCACCTACGGGGCAGAAACTTGGAGGCTCAGCAAAAAGCGTTCAACTTAAATTGAGGACGACTCAGCGAGCAATGGATCGGAAGATGATAGGTGTAACATTAAGGGAGAAGAAGAGAGCGGAGTGGGTCGGGGAGCAAACGCGTGTTAAGGACATATTAGTAGAAATTAAGAAGAAGAAATGGACGTGGGCAGGGCTTGTAATGCGAAGGCTAGATTACAGTTGGTCATTAAGGGTAACAGAGTGGATCCCTAGAGAAGGCAAGCGAGTAGTAGGCTTGGAGTTTTCTGCTGATGCGGGCACGAAAATATCCTTCCCTGGTTATAGATATACTGCTTCGCAATAAAAATGGACGCTAACATGATGCAGCAGTGGAGACTTCTTTGATAAAAGCAGTGCTTTCCCCTTCAAACCACGTAAGGAGACTTAAGCGCCCGAGGAATCGTGTTTTTTTTTCTAATTTGATAGCATCGCTTGAATGCTAACATGCAGTTCATACACTTAATAATCATGTTTCATTGCTGGCCCATAATACATCACTTGTGTCAGTATCACGCCACTGTGGCGGCAAATTCGCGGGTTTTGAGCAGTTCTGGAGTTTTTCTGTTGTAACCGCCTTTCGTGGGTGGAATGGAGCTCAGTGAGTTAACAAGGGCTAGTTATTTCAAATTCAACGAAGTTGTAATCTGTCTTCATAGCCCCCTTATTGGCGAACCAAGTATTACTGCTTTGTTGACTGAATCAAGCTGAACGCCAGAAGGCGTGGCCTGTCGTCGTGCCATATGTACACATGTCCCACCGGTTCAAAAAAGGAAGGTGCAGCACCCAGGTTGTTTTTTCAGCGCCAGGCAAGCTTGTATGTATGTGCAAAATCGTTAACAAAGAAGCTGCAAAGGCTGGCTAAGCACTCCACACCTTTCGTAGGTTGTAAAGTAGGTGTGGTCTACAAGATTCCACTATAGATTGTGGAAGATGCTACGTCGGACAGACCGGACGGTGCATTAATGAAAGGTTGTGAGAGCATCGCGCAGCCGTAAATTCATTGGTGGGGGGTGGACATTTTTTTGCAGATCACTGCCGGCGGTGCTCTTGCACGCCTGACTTTCAGGGAACACGCGTCCTGCGCAGCTTTACGACACAGCTGCAAAGAAAGATCTTCGAGGCGTTCTGCATCATCAAGGAAAATGACGAATGCGTGAGCACAGCGTCTCTGACTTTGCACAGAAAAGAAAAAGCCTATCTACAGCTTCAATCACATTTTCTGTGAAAGCTGCGCCTTCCGTGTCTTTTTTAGGGTTTCAGCACATTTATATTTATGTTTCCGTTCCTGTCAGTAAAGCCTCAGTTGATGTCTAGCGCTCGTCCCGTGTCACTATCTCCTCTTCTGTCCCCGTCTAGTGCGCTTTTCACAATGTCGAAGTCGTATCACCAACTAGCCGAAATTGATACGTGGAATACTCTTCGCACCACCCACGCCAATCCTGCCCATCAACCCTCGTGACGCACGTTTTTAAAACTACGGGATAACGTTTTGTAGGGAGACCTGAAACCCGACGTGAAGAAGTGTATAGGTGGTATTCGTTGAAAAGTTCAGCTGTCAATTTCTTCTCTTGGCAACACTAAAAACAGGCATGGCCGCTGCGCCACTGACATGGCGCGGCTTGGTTCATTGCACCCGCACGCCGAAGAAAAAAAAAAAAAAAACGCCGGCGTGCGTCGTCTGCTCCGTTTCACAACGATTCTCAGCGGTGGTGTCAACAGAGATGTTATTCATTGCACTCACATTGGACTCGAGGCAATGCTTTGCGTTCGGTGAGGTGGAGTTTGTTAACGTGCAACACAGTCATGTGCTTAGCACGGACAAGTACCGCCACCTCACGGAGCCCGACGTAACGAGTGACGGCGCACTCACACGGTTGTCTGCATGCGCGCCTCTCGCCAGTGAATACAAGCGATACTCTACAGCCACAGCATTTGTGGCTGCAAGAACAGCACCTGCGTCCCGCATTTCAGCCCAATGCAACGACGAATCCCTATACAACGGGGCGTGTTCAACTGATAAAAAGGTCCAGTCTAGGTTCGGCTTGGAAATTTCTGCGCGTTATATATGTTTCGTTCCACGTGCGCAATTTTGTAGATGAGCCTCTTTTTCCGGGGGCTGGCAGAAAAGCGACCAGTAGGACCTTCAAGCTGCCCAAGAGGCCTCCCTGAACTACGTCGCGGCGCTGTCACCCGACGAATGCTTGGCAGGGCAAAATACAGCTCCATTAATCCCGCGCTCGTTACGGCGCGACGGCGAACGCGACAAATTGGCGCGGATCGAACATTGCGCAAAACCGCGACGCTCCCACTCCCACCACAAATTCCCGCTTCGTAATAGCTGGATAATAACAGTTCTTGGCTTCTTTATTTGGTTTGGCGACGAGCACTTCGTGTGCGAGAACGTGGAGATGCGCGAGCGCGCACACGTCCTTGCGTGGGCGTGAAATGCGGACGGTTATTTGCACGCTGACAACGCGCCGTGCGTGTATACGCTTCACTACAGCGCTGCGGCATTACCAAAGAATGCGATCAAAGGTGAAGGTTTTGGGAAAGCTAATGCACTGTCCCACTTCTAAAATAGGATTTACGAGCGACCGTTCATATCGATGCGGTGGTCTCATCGTTGTGGCAGTATCATTCCGGTGTTGTGACAAATTTGTTAGGGCAAAGGAAATTTATTTTTCTAGCCTCATCTTCGATTCTGTAGTTCATTAATGCTTCATGTATAATGCATTATTACATTATGCATTAATAAGCCATTAATGCATTAAAGTTTCATTAAGGCTTCATTATTGCAACTCCCTCCAAAAATCTTTTGGAGGGAGTTGCGTTGGGTATACTGACAAAGACGGACGAAAAAAAAACAGACACAGAACAAAAAACGGATTTTGACGCCGGCTATCTTTGCATTTTACCCGTGTTAAATTTTACGTTTGTTATATTTTGCATTTATAACTTCGCAATTTGTTGTTTCATTCTGTTTCTAGTATATGTGTTTTCGCCTTCTTCATAATAAATCGCTTGTTAATCCGTCGTCTTCTTACTAAAGTTTCCGTTTTTCCCTGTGTCCTTCCTTGTCCGCATACCCAGCGCAACCCCCTCCAAAAGATTTGTAGCTACCTTTCACGTGGATGGAAAAATTTCCATCGCAGCCTCGTCAAATTTTAGTTGGACAGAATACGGGGGTTGTTACGTTCCTTGCCGTGTTCGCTTGGAGTTCGGACCGCAGTGTTACAGCATGCGCGAACTACGCCGCATAGGGAAACGGAAACTCCGATGCCGACAATGGACTGCCTACACGTAGTCGTCTTTGTGAAAAAAAGCGCTCCAAGATCTGGGACGAAACAAGAATCAGACAACACGGCGTCAGTGTCCCCGTTCACACCGCATATAGAATTGGGAGCTGCTGCATTCAGCCCAACGACTTGAAGTGCGGAGGTGGAAAGGCTTGCTGGCTAAGATACCGGGTGGGCCCAACATAGTGCGTCCCCAATACAAAGCTACAGAAGCCAGTGTGGGCGCATGTACAGTAGTGAAATTTCAATATTCTGCGATGGGGCTTTATGCTACGGCAATAAGACCGCAAAATTTGCTGCTGTGTTGATATGGAACAATATACCTGAAGAAATTAAGTCAACTTACATATTGCATTCGTTTCGCAAAGTATTTGTTTTATCTGCTCAGAGAAATACGTGTGCGACAAATTATACAATATCATTTTTCTTTGTACAATTGCTCTTACAGATTGTTTGTGTGTCTCTTCTCAGAGAAGCATCATTGCATGGTTCCTGTTCTATGTTTTGCTTTTGCTTGTCTTGCTTGCGGGCTGAATGCAGCCCGCGAAGAAGTATATTGAAGCCCCTGCACGACGTCAGAACCCGCTCCTTTTGTCACTTCCTATCTCAAGGCTTCCACGGCAATTCTAACCTCAAATGGGTTTAGACGGAAACAAAGCAAGATCGCTTCCAGTTTGCCTTGCCCCCCAGCTTCACACTTAGTCAGATAACGGCTTCACTTCATTTCCTTGCACCAGTTCATAAAAACCTCACCCCCCCCCCCCCCCCCCCCCCCCCCCCCCCCCCCCCCCCCGATGTGCCGTCCGGCCTTGCCGTGTCGGCTTTATACAACTGGGCCGTCCGCCTGGAAAGGTTTTCGACCCCTGTGTTAGGATGTTCTAAAACCCGCTCAACTGATTGCTGCGTTTACGTCATGTAATTAGGTTGTGTAACTAGGTCCCTCCGACAGTTCTGAACTCCTGCACCTCCTTTGTTTCTGTACTCGCTTATGCTATCCGAAAAGTGCAACTTGGAGTTACACCTGCGTTATAACCTACGCATTAACTTAGGCCAGCCGGGAATCTTTAACGTGCTTAAAAATCTCCACTCGCACTTCGTTGTCGTTCAGCGCGTGCATTCGTTAAAAAAACGTGCCCGCGCGGCTGTGATCCAACCCGTGTCCTTGGGATCAGCAGCGCGGCGCTTTAGCCGTTGCGCCTGCGCTGCGGGTGGCACCGTCGTCGTGAGAGGCGAACATATTCGAGGCCTCCTTGCCGTGTCAGGCACACGTAATGAAAGATGTCTCAGCTGTGTGATAATCGTTGGCGTAGAAGATGTTTCGGAGGCGATAGATCAAATCGGCACGGCTAGGGTCTGGATTACTCCCTCCATCTTTGCGCAACCCTCGGGAAGTATGTCGAGATGTGGGATTATTTATAAAATCCCTTCATCGCAAAATACTACCCGTAAACGTGGCCGCGACCAGACAGAGCCGCCTGTACCCTACTCCGCCGCAGAGCAAAACAGGAGACGTTGGTTAATAACGCGAGTTTTCTATCAATATTGCTGTGAATAGATGTTGTTAGCCTAAAATGGGACTGAAGGCCTTGTGTGTGTTCACAAATGGTGTAAAACCCGCACCGTTGTGAGCGCGCTTCGAAAAAGCGAAAAACATCATGCCGGGCGAAGGCGCTTCCAGTGTTGCAGTCTCAGAATGAATATCAGGCTATGCGTTGCGGCGAAGTTTATTGCCCTCTGAAACTGTGCACGTACAACTGCCCTCTGCCGTAAGTCTTGTCCAGTCCCGGCCTCGAAGATCAGCTTCGCTTGATCGGAAGGGTTGTCGAGGCGGTACGACCTCAAGGCATCCAGGAATGAAGGACGCGACTATGAGGCCTTTCCTTGGTTTCATTAAAGAATACTCTCTCTCTCTCTCTCTCTCTCTCTCTCTCTCTCTCTCTCTCTCTCTCTCTCTCTCTCTCTCTCTCTCTCTGTCTCTCGTCTCTCTCTCTCTCTCTCACTCTCTCTCTCTCTCTCTCTCTCTCCCAAGCAGTGAAAATAAATGTTAAGTGCGACTTTACTTTGTGTATGCACAGATACCTCTGAATAGTATGCTCACACTTAGTGGCCGTTTCCTAGACATCTCTTTTTATTAATGAACAACAATAAGACAAATACACTGCCACGATAAATGCTCGCGCAGATAAATACACTGATATTCAGGCATTAACGCCTCCCCCCGATTTCGGTCCCAATTGGCACACAATATAAATTCGCGCTTATAGCATGGCAAAGCTGACGGGACGCAGAACTGTGGTACGATTCACGCGATTGGCAGTGATCTTGACTCATGACATTGCTCACTGTCACTCCGGACTATACGACTGCGGGAAACGCACAATCAGGTTCCCGCCAAAGTGAAAAAACTACTTTTATGCCACCAGCTTTCCACGGCGTGCCGCAGCGTAATAATGTGGCGAGAACTTTCAATGTGTCAAATTAGTTTGGAAAAGCTTGAATGTAGGCGCTATGCAACCATGCGGCCGGCTTTGGCTCTAGGTGACAAGTTTCGCAGGAATGGTTGCGGTTCTATATGCCTAGGATGAAAACCGAGCTCTTTCATCAAAGTTTGGTGAAGCTGACACCTTCTAGGGCGAGTTTGGAGCCTTTACGGATTCCCTGGAAGGCAGTAGTTCCACCGCAGTGAATAAATTGTCAATGAACGGTTGAGGAGTGGCCTGAAGGATGGCCAGAGGAACGAATTGAGGGGTGACCAGTTTGTGGTATGACTTGTTCCAAGCACGTCGGTAAGACGGCGCTCGGCATGGCTATTATTAGGTGCGGAGTACCTTCGGACCACACAATGGCCGTCCACGTCCGTGTGCATAGCATTTCCAATCGCAAAAAATCACACAGGCGCCGGCAGAATTCGAGCCTGTGTCTGGTAGAGCAGACAGAGTTAGCGTCAGTCGCCCTTACCCATTGGGCTACGACCGTTTTTTTTTAATTTAATGCCGGTCTTCGACACAACACAGAAACACAAAACAAACTTATTTACATGAGCAACGTTAGTACCCGAGAGTCAAACTGTTTACTTCCTCGCCTGTAACGGTGCGGAGTACCTTAGGACCTCCCAGTGTCCGTCCGCGTCCATCCGTGCGCACACCACCATCAAGCGAAAATCAAGCGAAATTTGAGTTGAGCCCTGAGTTGCAGTTTCATTCAGGGAATAATGAAGGTGCAACTCACGGCTCAAATCGAATGACGGTCGGGGCGCCAATTCGATGTAACTCGGGGCGCAACTTGGATGACATTTCGAATCCCCGTACTCCGCACCCAGGCCATTATCCACGGAGTGGAGATGCTGCCATTTTTTTAACGAAAAGACTACGGCGATCTCTATTCCACACCGGGACTGCTGCAACAGAGCCGACATGAAAGAAAGCAGATGGGACGGCTGCGCGAACCAGTTTTGGATCTTTGCAAGTAGTAGCTTTGGTTGTGCTAAATTGCCATACAGTCGAACCTCGCTACAAATAGTAGCATGCGGGCTGTAAATTAGTTCGTTATATGCGATATTCGTTGTAACAGTAGGGGTGAAAATCGGCTCTAACCAATAAACAATCTGCCTCACGCAAAAATCCTAGACAATAAACGCGTTATTGTAGGCTTCGAAGCCGCTATTCACGAAGTAATCCTCAGCTGTCTCTTTTTTGGCATTCAAACTAAATTGGCCGGAGCATGGAAACGCGAAATTACAACAGAAAAAATTACGTCTGACAAAGCAGGCCTCCGTTCTAATTTATTTGAAGAAGGATTTGACCTTCGCCCGGCGGCTATTCACAGCACTACGGATGAAGTTTTCCACAGTGTCCACGCACGAAACGGGCTCTTCTACTTTTGTAGATTTACAATCTGTTATCTACTACATTTTGTATTTTGCTTTTGAAACTAGCTATCGAGTGTAAAGGCTCGCGTGAACAAAATATTTGTTCGTTATAGCCGATATAGCGCGCGGCTCTGGAGGTTTTGGTTTCGTTATAAAAAGAACAAGTGTCACTGAAATAAAGCGTGACCAATTAAAGTTTGTATTTAGTTCTCTACAGCCGATAATTTGCTATATCAGTCTTCGTTAGAACGAGCTTCGACTGCAGTAACAACTCCCCTTTTTTAATCGCCATTTCGATATGATTTCATGCAGCTCGACTTCGACGCATGTCTACAGGCTCAAATATCTTCTCGTGACCTCGTCCTCGGTAAAGCTTGGTCTCTCGGGAAGGAGCAGCCGCGGTCCCTCGCTGCTTCTAAACTAAAAAGAGGTCATCGACATTTATTATAGTTTATTTTTATCGGCTCCAATAAATGTTTGCACAGCAACAACCTCGTCCTTGGGGCCGCGCTTCCTGCAATATAGCGGACTACGTGAAGTTTGTGGAGCTAAAAATAAACCGGAAATCATTTCCTCTGAAGCCAGAACCTTTGTAGACAGAAGCTTTCCGCGAAGGTTATGGCGCATATTAGGGCGCAGTGTTATTTCAGGGCTCCGAAAAACTCATCGAAAGCTTCCGAGAGAACTCTCTAAACGAAGAGGGGATGTTTTTTTTTCTGTATACGCCACGAGATAGGTGGTCCGCTTGTTACGTTGGCGCACGCCGTGGCTTCCGCGCCCCAGCATTCCAGTCTGTTTCCCGTGCTGCTCAGCGAAATGTGGACTGTGGCGTGTCCTTTAATAAAATGAAGCCTAACATTTTTCCCAGAACACCGTCGAGGTACACCAGGTTAAAGATAACTGCGTGATGAGGGAAACCAACATGTAAGTAAGCAAGAAGAGATACAGTGTAAGCAATGAGGCCAATATTGAGAGCACACTGCGCGCAGCATTCGTTCAGTCTCGGCCATTGTTGGGCGTGAGTGGGGAGCACGCATTTGCGGGGACCATTTTTCCCCAATTGTTCCAATTCTTTTTCCATGTTCCCCCCTCCCAAAAATAAAAAAGAATAACGTGGCGAACAACACCCTCTCCAGCAACGCTATGGCAGGTTTGCAGCCAATCAAAAATTGAACAAAACCCAAGCATACTTTTTGCAAAACCCATTTGTGGTTATAACCCACCAACATTCGGCCACTACCCGCACGGCCACGCATGTCCACTGCAGAAAAGTGCGTACACCACACTAAAACACCTTAAAACATGCAACCCCTGGTGCCCACCCGAATGCCGCACTTGCGAACGGCACACACTAGCGACGAGACAGCACAAAGGAGCAGCACCAGAAGAATCGGCGAGCTCGTTGCCCCACACACCGGAGTTCCCTCTTCATCACAGGCTGGGAACGTGAAAGAGGAGAGCTGGAACGGAAGAAGCCAGTCCTATTAAAATTTTCACCGCTTCATTGATAGTTTACGAACGAGGCGACTTAATCTGAACAAAGGGAACTTTCATGAACAGGACGAAGCACTTCCGCAGAAGCACGTCTCAACCCGAAATAATGGGGTTGAAAGGATCTCCGGAGGAAAGAATAAAGCCAAAAGCTGTGTTGTCGGAGCTCCACCTACGGAAAGACAGTCAGAATACCCCTGGTTGCCGCAATTAAAATGGGACAGGAGGGTGATTGATAGTTTACTTGCTGTCGTTTAGGCAAAGACAGACAGTAGAGGAACTTTGTGTGTTGAAACTGTGTAAGGCAATAGCTTCTGTGCCATAAGAGCTGGTCAGTGGCAAAATTCGAAATCTTTGCGTCCCCAAAATGGGAGTCTACCCTGCAGTGTGGAATCGCCAAGCGCAGAGCGGGATGAAAGCGGGTCCAAAGAAGATGATGTTCCACCTCGCCCGGGGAAATTCGTGTTCCATGCAGCTCAATGGACTGTCGCAGGTGAAACAAGTCGAACAGACCTGTCTCGATGTCCAAGACGATCGACAGCGGAAGGGAGTTTGCCAATACTTCCAGCGCCGCGGTTCTAGTTGTGGTGTAAGCTCCGATGACCACAAACAGTGACGAACGCATCAAGGAGTGAATTTTACCTTTTAACAAATGGTGCTGATGATCGCCCCACCATACTGCTGCAGCATAAGTTACAGTCGGCAGAATTGCTCTGTGGTGAAGAAGGCGAAGGTGACTGCGGTCCAGAAAGGAATGAAGAAACGCCAAACCGATGAGGGCGGCAGACATGTTCTCGATGCGGTTCCGCAAATGATTCGTGTGGGCGACAAAGGTCAATGACCATCGAACACAACACCCAAGAGCTTCATCTCAGTGACTTGCCGCAGAGTCGTGCTGTACAGCTTAATGGTCGGCTTCCGCTGTGCACCTCTCTGTCCCCTCGATACCAGCAGGCATGTACACTTGGTGGGGTTCAATAGGCCTGAATATGCACATTAGGTGGTACAGGTGGGCACAGTAGGTCATGAATCGCGATGTTCCACAATAGCGGGCTCAAAGGTGAGCCCTGGGGGCTGCCCATCGTTGTCTGGACACCCACACTCCCCGCATGACTTCTGTAGTGCACCGACCTTCCATGTAGGAAGGATTCAAGCAAGCGGTAAATGATAGAAGGGCAGCGGTGGGCTCGCAGGAAGTAAAGCAAGAACGGGTGCCAAATGAAGTCAAACGCTCCTTTAAAGTCTACTTAAGTGAGCAGAACCAACGATCCCTCATCACGGCAAGCCTGGAGATGCGAGCGCAGGTTGTGCAGCGCCGATGTTGCATTCTGTCCCTGAGTGAAACCATACTGATTCTCGTGCAGTAAGCTGGACGTGTGCAGGAAGAAGTGAAGTCGACCGTTCAGCATGTTCCAGCAGCTTACTGAGTAGAAATGAAATGCAAATGGTGCGGTATTAAGAGGGGTCATGCGGCGGCCGGTTCGGTTTCAGTAAAAAAATAACCTTCGCTTCTTTCCCAGACCCACGTGAAATGGCAAGGGATGGGCACGCATTAAACACGGAGAGAAAAAACGGGGAAGCATGCCCAACAAGAAGGGCCAACATACTGGCCGCAATGCCATCAGGTCCAGGCGCGGAATTTAAATTTAAATTCCTAGCAACCAGTCAGAGTTCATTCATAGTGCATTCGTAATCCGTAGTTGTTTGCGCGTATGCTGTCCGACGTATCAGCGTCATCATAGCCCTATAGGAAAGGGTATTGCCTTCGGAATCATCGGTTGGCAGAAGGGTTTGTAGCAGTAACGCTGCCGATTATAAAGTGGAGGATGTAGATGAGATGTCTGATGAGTGAAGTGGGGGCAGTACGGAAGGAGACGAAAGCTTTTGAGAAGCAATTTTGAAAGGAATTCCAAATAAATTCTAATGGGAGGCTGTAGTGCACCTCCTCCTGACGGCTTCATCTTCTGCTGCCTCGACGTGCCTTTTGTACTCAGCGAGGCAACTTGTAATACCAAAATCTGAGATCAGAACGGAGGAGGGGATCACGACACATCTGGTACCTCCGATGCGTTGCGCTCACAGACGAGCGTTCCCGGGCCAATTCCTCGGTCCACCAAGCATTTCCCCTGTGACGCTCCAACGCTTCCGCAGGGCAGTCGACTTCGCATATAAACACATTGACGATGTCATCAGACTCTCCGGAGATGCCATGCACAGTAGAAGAATACAGTGTGGACCAGGGATTCCTGTAGCAATTCCTCGACTAGACGGACTCGGGAGCTTGGTTAACGAAAGCTTCCAAGATCCACCTGAACAAGATGACCTGGAGAATTTTTCATTGGCATCGTAGGAATGATATTCTATCTATCAATCGATTGCTCGAGGCAAATTGGTTGGCAGTCCTCCGCATAAGTTTTATGCCGTGGTGGGCTTGGGCCTGAGGCAGTCTATTTGACAGAAATTAGCCTCCACATGATCGAGAATGCCCTGTATATTTGTCAGTTTCTGGTTGTAGTAAGAGTGCACCGAAGAGCGAACCATGACGAACCTATTCTTTCGCCTCCTGGACTCCTGCTGAGATGAAATTGAGCACGAATCTCGGAAATTTCGTTCTCACCACCAAAGCTGCGGTGGCTATGATTACAGTTTCGAAACTCGTAAAGCAGATTGAACAATCTCAGTTAAACATTGCCTTACCCGCTTTGATAGAACGTGCGCAAGAAGCCTCTGGGATATCGTTCTTACCATCAGAATATTTATGCCTAGTTGTGACGGCCTGAAGAGGAATCACTTATGCCGCGATAAGTGGCCTACCACGTAAAATTTTAGCCGTCGTCTACAGTGATTTAGAAATGATGCATCTTCAAGTTAATTTCCACTTGGACGGAATCCTCTTCCCCCCTCTTTCCCGACGGGCATCAAGCCTTCCTTTCCATTAAAGTTGCTAACTACAGCAGCAGCGCCCGTGTCATGGTCTTCGCTTCGACCTCGTTAAATTTGCGCTTTTGAATAAGGGGTCATGACTTGCACTCTGCAGTCCATAAAGTCGAGTGGATGAACATTCTCTTCACCACAACGCCCAAAAAACTATCTGATGCGATCAGTACATCACTAACAAAATGCTTCCTCCACTGGGCAAATTGCCTGAGACAACGTGAGTACAGGCCGCATGCATCAACTCAAAAACACTTTCACACGGCTTTTGCCAGGTACTGGCCGCTGTGGGGCGCGTGGCTTGGGTCAGCTTTTTTAATCTTTACGGCCGAAGAGCAAGGACGGCGGACGCGGTCCGACGACGACCGAAGCGCTAAATTTCCGTGTTCGACACGGGGGAAGACGTGTGTACATTTCATGCCGCCGGCGGGTCTTAAACAACTCGAGCTGCCTTTAAACAGATGCAGGTCTTCTGGCGCGTAGGACAGAGGATGCCGGAGGAGGCTCAGCCTCGTAATTGCGCCACCATGCATGCGCTTTCGTGTCTCTTTGGCAACGGTAGCGTGCACGCGGCATGTATGGGAAACTTAAGCAGAATTTAAAAGAAGTTCGGTCAAAGGGTGCTCAAAGGTCAGTTTTGTGTGTTTTTTTATTCAATTTACCTTCCGTTTTCCTGGTTTGTTCGTGCTGTTTTTTCTTGTTCGTAGAATACAGGAAACAAAGCGAAAGTCAGAGTCAAAGGGCGATTGGCGGCTACGCAGCCATAGATAAAACCACGAGAAATGCCATTTCATTGCGTTTTATTATGTGTAATTCCAGATTTCACTCACTTGAGGTCGATTCTATCATAATGGCGCCTGCTTGCGTGTCACTCTGAATCCCCTCCGGCCACGACATTCATCGGGCTTCCGTTATGCATTGAATTGCCTTTCGACAGCAGCCACAGCACTTTGAACTTTCTTGAGATCACTATTTGGCAGGCTTTATGGTAAAGATACGTATTGACAATACCATAATTATAGGATTCCGGCTTTCGCCCAGACGTTACTAAGTCATGTGGCAGTTGATGAAAGTAACTTTGATGGGCCAGTTAGATGTTTAAGCAAACCGGCTTCTGGAGGGCAGGACTAGCATAGAGGACTTTACGAAGGAAAGATTTAGTAGGACGTAGAACTAGAAAGTAAGCTACTAGTATAGAGGATTTTATATCGCAAAGAAATGACTGTGGTCCCCTCAGTCCAGGAGGCCAAGTGACGACTTGGTAATCTCTGCCCTGGAGACCTGTATAGTTACAAGGCGTGCAGGTCAGTGCTGGTCATCCGGTTCACCCACAGTTTGGAAAGGCGAAAAGGAAAGGAAATAGGTGGGAGGGCTGGATTGTGAGCACACACAATTATGATAGGAGTGGACTTGTAAAAAAGCTGGTTAAAATCACCACGTCGAGTAAAAATTGGTCGAATTTAACAGCAATCCCCGAGAGAATGTTACTGTTACCCCATATGGTCATGGTATCACACACCGCTTGAACAAGGTGGCTACGCTGTTTGGAGCTTTAGTTGTTATAACGTATGTCCAGGCAAGAAATGCGCTCTGTTAGTGCGATATTTGATCGAAGACTTAATGAAGCTCGGTAATGATGGGCAAGTTGGGGAGTCAAAGACGCTATTTCACGTGCGTGTGACCAAGAAAAATAACAATAAAAACCAAGAAAAGTATGTACAAGAAAAAATAACAATAAATGACCTGGTAAGTGCCCAAGAAACTATCATCGGTTACAACATCATACTGCGAGCGATAACCTCCTTGCGATAACTGTAAATAGATTCCTGCCCGTGAACCACAGAGGTGGTAAAAAACTACGTACACAGCATAAATGTCATTCCAGAAAATTTTCCTCAGCACTTGATACTGTACCTTCCAGGGCATGATTAACTTGCTTCGATTGCAAACACCTTACGTCGCATAATCATACGGGGGTAGAAGGTTGCTTTCGAAGAAACATGATTCATGGAAGCGTGAGTGGTAAGCAGACGTTATCGAACAAGGTGTCAAACTTCTCCAGGAGTTAAGACGACGACAACAATGACAGGAGCGCCTTAATCGTTCGATCACCTCCTGCAGGGGTCGGTAATGACGCCACACTTCCGCAAGCTGCCACACCCCTCTCTTCTCAGAAAAGCCTCCAGGGCTATTGGCGGTGCTCCTGTTTTCGTCCTCGCTTTCGCCGAAGCCTTCTCTGCCTCTGCTAGCCTTACGATGAAACACGAAAGTTTGGCGAAATCTCTTGCGAAAATAACGTCAGCTGCATGCATAACAAAGCGGGCGGATGTTGTGTCTGAAGAGTTGCAGTCAGTCCTCGCGGATGCTTTGTTAATGGAACACGACTGACAAGAGTCTTGAGAAAAAGGGCGGGGCATGTAAAAAGACGGTTTTACGCTAGACTAGCGAGCTATATGGCTGCCAGATGTGAGTTTAATCACTTCGTGTAAAGGTTATTTAGCACAAAATCTTTATTTAACCTTTCAGTCATAAAGTGTAGCTCGCAAGCTCAAATTGTGTGAAAGAAACGGTCAGTGATTATGTACACTGCTTTATTTCAGGGTATCATGCGGCAAAAGTACGAGGTAACGTGAGCATAACAGCCCTCTGCAGCTGGTAATTTTAATGCGTAATTTTATTTTATTACAAATTCGTAGCTTCACGTGTCCTTGAAAAGCACCGCACGACCTCAGCTGCTCAGCACCAAATGGCGTTTCACCGCCGGCTTATATATGGTGGCGCATTCCCAGTACTAGAAAAGCTTTCCGGTGTGCTCCGTCTTTGCATTTGACCTATCTATTACACCGCAGCATTTTTATTAATATTCTTTTACTCCATTCCAGAACTTCGAAAGAAGTTCTTTATACCCATAGATGCATTACTCATTTTGAAACATTGTCTGCTTCGTTGACCGCTCTGCATTGAAAGGTTATGGAGGCCTTTCCGTCATGTTAAACATGTCTGAACTGCAACTCGAGACACACACACGCACGCATGTTTTGCGTATATATCTATTTGCACACACAAAAAAAAGGCTAAGTCAACTTATTAGCGAGCACGAAAAGAGTGCTTTAAATACCTCACAATGCGAAAAATCGGCGCTGCTTTTTTTTTTTTTCAAATGTCCCCGGCTCACACAGGGCTTTAGCTCTCACCTTGTTATTCAATGCTTTGTTTCATAAATAAATAAAAAAAACGAACAAGCAGCGCGAAATGTAACGTTGGTCGTTTAAATCCCAACGCTTAAATAAGGTGCGTCGCGTAAGTGCGGCACTCCTACGGCTTATTTTGTTTATTTGCTATTATTCTTCCTGGCAATCATGAATACGTGTGAAAGGAACGAACGCCCTTGGGAGACGTCTACCCGCCGATACATATCGGAGGTGCGCCAAAGGGCGCAGCCCTCGGCACCTTTCAGTTGTTCACAGCTAGTCGCCAGCAAACGTTCTGCACTGCGGGGCTTGAAGAGTATTTTTTGTTTTGATATTTTTGCTTAGATTGTCTTTCAATCTCCCATTTTTCAATGTACACTCCTTGAGAAAACAGGGGCAACAAGGAAACGAGTTTCGCTGCTTCTCCTCAATATACCGCATTTGCGCGAACATAACCCTGAAGCGTGCGAAAGTCTGCGCGCATGCTAGCTGGTTTCTAAATTGTGAAAGTGTACTTGATTGACTGTGGGGTTTAACGCGCCGACGCAACGTAGGTGATGAGGCGCGCTGTAGTGGAGGGATCCGGATTGATTTTGACCACCTGGGTATCTTTAACGTGTACCGAAATCTCGTACAATGGGGCATTTTTGCTTTTCGCCTCCATCAGAGAAGCGGCTGCAGCGGCCGGAAATCGAGCCCGCGACCTCCTGCTCAGCAGCAGAACGCCTTAGCCACTGAGCCACCGCGGCGGGTTTAAGTGCACTTCCATAGCTACAAAAGAAGGAGCAGAAAAACAAGAAAAATGAGATGAAGACGAGAGATTCGGCGCCGCTTTTGATACAGTCACGTAGTCTATGCAGGTTTCTTTCGGGAAATAAGGTTTATTGTGGAGATGTTCCCCTCCGTAATCAACTAGACGGGAATATAAGCTTCGAAGAAGCCATCAACTAAATGCCGGGCCCGGGTGCCGGGTCCAGGCGAACATCGGCGAATAGAATGACGTGGCCTTTGCTCTGCCCGCGTTTATCTAGAAACGCTCTATCTTTCGGAACTAGCGAATTCGGTTGAGCACAGTGTCGATCAAACACGAACAGTCTAGATCAGCGACAAGGCGGCACGCTTTTCCTATGAAGCACGAATACCGGTGCCCTGTGCAACACAATGGACAAGCGGGAGCAACGCTTTAAACACATGATAAGATAACCCAAGGGCAAAACAACATAAGCAAAATTAATCCCGAGGAAGAGTTCCGGGCAGTATAATTGGGAGTTAAAACAGGAGTGCGCTACGTACAGCATGTTTCATGCTCATTTGATTGGGCTCATTTTAACGCACTTTCGCTTCAGGTGGTGTGAGGAGGGTAAGAATGGTTCGGAGGTAACTGCATGGGGGAAGACATTGTGCGAGCAGTGTACTTAATTGTTCCCCAGAGGGTTCCAAAAGCAACAGATCGCATATCCTTTTGAGTAATATCTCTTGAATTTCTTCCTTTAAATTTAAGCGCGAACTATAAATACGGACAAGAAAGGAGGATGACACTGGCGCTTCAGTTTACCTCTTTCGCCCCGTTCGTTGTAACTGTTCAGTTCTGCTTCAGAAAAGCAGAGCTACTGGAAGGAAAAGTCAATTCCCATGGATTAAGGACGGCGAACAACATGAAAACGTGAGCAATAAAGACCATGTCTCACGAAACCTTATACTTCCTTCTCGTACTGGCCTTCAGGTGTTATTGTATTTTACAGCCTACATTTTCACGGTTTGTAACTGTATTCTGTATTTTCTACTTATCCAGCTTATTCGAGGAAACGGCGTGCCACGGGTTGTATACTTGTTATCAGGACGTGAGCCCCTAGTTGCTGGAGTTCCCATTTCGTCCATAGTAGCCACAGCTTCCTCCGGGAAGATGCGGCTGTGGGTAGAGTCACGGCAGCGTAACTCCTTCATACATCCACATCTTCCCGGCCGCACTAACGACGCGCGGAATTTCGGCATTCCGCCATGGCGTACTTCCACGGCCTACCACGCCCGCGACTAGGCCCTTCTGCGTCGTCAGCAAATAGCATGTGTAGTGAAGCTCTGATCCAAAGCAGCGACACATGCTAAGCTCGTCCAGAACGACCTGCACTCCGCGATTCCCAACAACCCAGAGAGCAAACTGGGTTTAGGAAAGAATACTCAGCAATGGATTTCGTCAATCAAGTGATAGACAAAACCGCAAAATACACTAAACTCCTATACATGATATTTATGAACTACGAAAAGGCTTTTGATTCAATACACACCGCAGCAGTGTTGGAAGTGTTAAGAGACGAGGCAATAGAGGAGGCCTCCTTGATGACTCCTGTACTACGTGTTTAAGGTATGTACGGGCAGGATCATCCTCCACAAGTGAAGGGACAAGCACCCCATCCAAAAGGGCACGCGGCAGAGCGACACCTTCTCGTCCAAAGTATTCACGTCATGTCCGAAGTGGGTATTCAAGAAGCTTGACTGCGAAAACACAGGATAGTGATACTGCGTAGGGAAAACTCTTTGCCCAGCTGTTAGCGCTCGCCTAGGGTTGCGCTCGTAGAAACACGGTATACACACCAGCCACCTCACCTCGGCGTCACCGAGGAATTCGAGCACCTCCTCCACCTCTTCCCTCTCGCTTCTACTGCCCACGCGACGGGTGTAATTAGATATCGGCCCCATTAAGAGCGGGTGCGCGCGCACACACGCACACGCTCTTATTAGAAGAAGAGGAGGGGGGAGCTAGGCCTACCTACCCCGCGTGTGCGAAGGATGCACACCAAGTTCGGCCTCATGAGCTCTTAATTATACTGCGGCAGCCGCCGCCGCATGCATACATCGCATTATCTTGCCCTTTCCCGGGGGAGCACGGCGCGGCTTCCGCTTTGCACGCCGCCGCCGCACGTCGGCCGGTTTCCGCGAACGCGGCGGCCGCCACGCTCCTTTCACCTTGGGCCACGAAGAGCGCTGTCTGGGAAACACACTGGCGCGGAGGGGACGTGGCGCTATTCACACATTCAGTGGAGGGGGAGGGCATATTCTGTGCGGGAACTTAAGGGCGCTGTGGAGACATAATACAAATGTGTTCGATTACACAGAACGTGGCATTTGGTAACTCAGCTAGCTCCATTACAGCCACGAACGAGTTTTGTTAACCGAAAAAAAAAATGCAAGAAGTAATGAAAAACGTTCGAAATGAGCACTACAGTAACGCAACATGTGCAGAAGTGACGTCATGCGGGCCAGCACTTAGTGTGATAACGGAACATTAGCATTCAAGTGGTGCTATCAGATTGAGTCAGTGGCCCCACTACAATTGACCAGTCACGTGACTTAGCGGTGGCTTAGGTCCGTGGCCACCAATGGCACAAACTCCGTGGCGTCATGGAGAAATCGCCTGAAAACGGCTCAGGAGTTGCCACTCCTTCACGTGCTTTTAAAGACGGTAATCTTCCTTGGGCTACTTAAACCCAGAAATTTTGGTCTGTCTGTCTGTCTGTGTCTGTGACTAAATTCAGCCACCCGGGCAAAGTAAACCAAGGCCTTCGCAATAGTCTTATATAGTAACAGATAAATCTACCCGTCTAAGTCCGGTGTAATGTTCATCAACATTGTTGAAGAAGAACAAAACATTACCCAAATATAAGACAGGAAACTAATACAGAAATGATATTTGCAGTGTTCCTTTATAAAAAATCACGCATGCTTGATTTTTGCGAAATGAAATACTTGTCAACTGCAGAAAAAAATTCAGTCCGCCGTCGCCTGCTGTCGCCCGCGCCACCATAGCTTCTGGCGCCATTTTAATAAATCAACCGGCAACGGTTACGAAAGGTTCCACTAGATATGTTCCACGTCCATATCCGTACTGACTTTAAGGGAATTTTGACCAGTAGCGGCCGGCTCTTGATTTCAGAATCTTGCGACGTGACGAAGCTGAAGGCTAACTTGGAGAACCTGCAACAAATCAGAAGTGTTGGAACGCACGTGGAGCAGGGCAACATGGTTTTATCAACGTTGAAGTAGGGCGCCTCGAATCACGCACGTCTCCGCCGTACGGCAGCGTTGGCATCGAGACAACCGGCCTGGAGCAGTGTACGCGGTAAATTCAAAATTATTTAAGCAAACCTTTGGCGTATTTACCTTGGGAGGAGCGCGACGCAAGAGAAACAACATGACAGGTGAGCGGGAAAGCGAAGGGAGGCATTTACTTGGCAAATGTCGAGGAAAGGCTCTCGTCTTTTGTGGACATTTGCAACGAAAGGAGCAGATACGCGGTCAATTGTTTTCACTTTCGCCATTATTCCGTTGAAGTTCAGAAAGAAATTGTATTTTTATTCGAACGAAGTAGTCTTTTTTGTGATAAAAACTTGCATTTTGTCCTTCTTCTTTTGTGTTTTGAAGGCGAAAGACGTGGCTGTACATGTCAACTTCTTTAAGGCTACATCGTAATTGTGCTTGCTCTCGTTTCTTCGTTTTTGCTGCTTCTGTAGGCTTTTTAAATGCAGAGCATTTCAGTAGCTCACGATGTCACCCGCGTTGACGTCCGTAGTCCGCACCGTCCCCTCCCTACTATATAAAAAAATACTATCCGGCGCCTGGTTTCGATCCCTCGACCCTGCGGGGCGGAACGCAATGTACATGGTGCTCTACCCACTGCGCCACAAAGCCGACACAGAATGGGACGCTACCAACGCGCCTTATATCGTTGACTCATTCAAATTACTGCTGACGAGCGCTCTCTCGTCAGCAGTTGCCACAAGTGCAACAACATTAACGTAACGCAAACTACTTAACGTCGTGCGCCCCCGGAAATGCTCTGCATTTGATCGTGCCCCTCGCGAGGGGAATGTTTAACTGCGTCTTCTCTCGGTCGCGGGACCCGTGGCGCCATCTGGCGGAGGCGCGGCACAACTCGTAGCACTTCGAAAAGATGCGGCGCCAACCAGCTGTGTGTGTGCGTGCCGCACTTGTACAAATGGCGAGTGCATTGGCTGTCCACAGAGTTTGCTGCTACATCGCGTTTGTACCGTGGAGACCCCGTACGAGCTCAAATGTGTGTTTCGTTTAATGTTTACAGTGCCGGCCATTTTCCGTAACACACAACAATGACAACAGCGAGGCTTTCTATGAACTGGGGCACTTTAGGGATTTCAACTTAAAAACTTCACCACACCTTACTAAAGAAAGTCAAGCGAAGCTCGAAAGTTTTCTAACGTCAAAACTGCGTCAAAAGTCGCCAAAATCTTCAGTGAAAGTGCGTCCAATCGCCCGTTGAAAATCTTCAGAGACCCAAATCGCAAACGAAGAACGTACCCATTCGATGATTTTTCGCGCACAAGTAAACGCATCTACGAGCGATCTTAATGTATATCGATACGTGCTTTATGAGATAAAGGTATACTATCGTACTCCTTCTTTGTGGTTGGTAAGTGCATTGTCTTATCTAGAACCGCTCCCTTTTTGCGATTTTCAAGTAAGAGTTTTGACACAATAGAAGCGCGGTTTCACGCACGCGCTCTGTGTCCAAAGATCTTATGAGAGCTTTAAGGGTGACCAATAGCTCTAAAGGCAAATGCTTCAGTTTTTAACAGCGGAGCTGTTTAAGGTTATGATTGGTCAGGTGGCGTTAGCAAAAAAATACCAAGAAAAACTGCGCCTCCTGTAAAGGGTGCACCACCGCAGACAGGGTCTTATAGCAGTGAAGCCGGCTTTCGCGCCTGCTGGAGTGTGAGCACAAGCGGGATGTCCATATGCGTACCCCTTACTGTACCACTTTAAAGGTTATAGTCTTTCTCGGGCTACAAAACGCAAACAAAATGGCGCAGCTTGTACCAGTTGTGCAAGGCTGGAGAAACAGCCAAACTGGGGGTCGACCTAGCTTCTTCCCCCACTGGAATCCGCTGTCAGTGAAGGGGACCCACCGGAACGGCCTTGTAACATCAGGCTAAACTAGGCCTCACCCCTGAACACTTAGGGCCGTATTCTCAGCCCCTCCTTCACTCCATGTTCTCCCTCCACTCGGCTGAGGGGAGGATTTCGCAATACTTATGCATGGAGAAATCGACTTCAAGGACCTCCTCCACTGGAGGCTCAAGTGAAGGAAGGACTCAGAATACCAGGGTTAGTCTAGCCTAGCTAGAACATCGGAAAACCTAACAAAACTTAGCAAAGCCTAGCAAAACCCTGCAAAACTTATCACAACCGGAGGAAGCTAGGTCGACTCCTAGCTCTGCTGTTTTTCCAACCTCGCACAAGTAGAGCAAGCTGCGCCAATCCTTTCACAGGACGGCATCGGTCTCACTAAAAAAGCTCAGCCGCAGGAGAAATCTCATCACGCGTGAAATACGTACAGGAGTGTGGAGGAGTCCACAGGCTTAATACAAGGTGTCTAAACAAGTAATATTTGAAATAAAGAAGTTAACTATCGAAATGAAATTATTTTACACCGTAATGTTGACAAACCGATATTCACCGCAATTACAACAAAAATCCCCTGACTTAAGTCGTTAGTTAGGCCTTTTTCATGATTATTTGTGCCCTGCGAACTTCTGGCAAGGCCTGGGGATGGTTGAATTAGACTGTGGCAGTGACGACAGGAGTGGCAAAAAAGCAGTGAAAGAGGCTAGTTGGTACTGCATGTAGCAAAGGAAGAGCTACATTTTAAATACGCAACAAAGAGACTGGGTTAACAAACGGCACGGTGTTAGCGTTTCATCAAATGTGTGTGCAGCGGCTTCTTCTGGTTGCGTATAGTTCCAAACGTAACCCTTTTTTCTCCCTACAAACCTGACTGGGCAAACATCTTGGATGAACTAGTTAACCTTAAACGCCTTTAATACGCGCCACCCGTAGCAGCGGGAGGGGTTTTTATTATTATGTTGTGCTGACGCATGTGTCATTTTTTTGTTGTTGTTGTTCACTGTACCAAGCCGCTAATAAAGAAAAAAAAAAGAGTGTTTTGGTAGGCACGTACAAGTACCATTTTTCCGGAACCATTTCTTCGGGAGCTATTTTTTTTTACCCACACCAGTACCCGACAGGAGCAGTTGAACAAGGAACGTGTTACCGATTTTCTTAATTCCAGTTTAGAATATCTGATGACTCAAGTTCACATTTATGTTTGGCACAGCGGTAACTGAATGAAGTTTTTATAAATATGTTTAAAAAATCACAAACCCTTCACTGATGAGCGAAGTTTCGTAGTGATAACATTACCAAGCATTGCACACAAAAATCTAACCGGTATTGCCCCTTATTCCGCATTTAACAACTTTGAGTGTTTTATAATCGTTTTCAAGAAACTTCAATTTTTCTAAGTCACGTCCCAAACAATTCAACCTAGCTCGCTCTTTGGTACGTGCACGTGGAACTGCCTTGAAAGTTCTGAATTAGGAAAGGGAACCGGGGGATAATATGCTGGTGAAGCCACAACAAGGGACACTCCAAAATGTGGCTGTTACGCGGAAATTGTCGTGTCTACCCTCCCTATATGTGTGGTCCCGCCAGGCATATATGCGTTTCCTAGTCAGCATAGCCAGGCGTGAGCTGAGCTTGCTACTGGGGTTATTCCAGCAGAAATCTACCTAAAGTACACAAAGCCACCCGAACTGAAATGAACACCAGCCAAAACGGCCCTAAAATGGATGAAACGACGCAATTTAAAAGAGAAATAACGTGCTTA
Organism: Haemaphysalis longicornis; assembly: GCA_013339765.2. NCBI lineage: Eukaryota > Metazoa > Arthropoda > Arachnida > Ixodida > Ixodidae > Haemaphysalis > Haemaphysalis longicornis. The sequence continues at coordinate 27,469 of JABSTR010003550.1, forward strand.
AATGATTACTACAGCAACTTAAAACTGACAAAATCCCCCAAATTGAAAAAAGACAGAACTGAAACCAACCCCACAGACAAACAACCACACCTTTTAAAAATATTAGGCAAAATAGCCAAACCGAACTAAATCAGGCAAAACAAAAAAAAACGTACAAAAACGGTAGCTGAAACTGCCCTAAATGTTACTAAACACACGAAATACCAACTGAAATGCATAAAGGTGTCCTAAATACATTATACGCTTGATAAAAAATAAGGATCTTCAAGTATGCCAAGCAATTCAAAATTAAAAAAATGAGAACATCCCCCTCGCGAGGGGCACGATCAAATGCAGAGCATTTCCGCTCTTCTCTTCCAGCGTAGACATTGTCGATGAAGTCGATGGTAAAACGTGAAACGTGCCGTGAACCCCCTGCCGCGGCTATGACGCAACGTGGAGCGGCTATGACGCAACGTGGCGCGGCTATGACGCAACACAATCCAACACAATCCACCTTAATCTAATCCAATCCAAATCCAAACCAATCCAATCCAGGCCAAGCCAAGCTAAGCCAAGCCAATCCAAGCCAATTCAATCGAATCCAATCCAATGCCCCTCGCGAGAGAGTGTTATAGCGCCGAAATCGCGCCACCACACGAACGCGTGATGTTGACGTCACGATCACGCCACAGATGTTAGCGACCGGAGCGCGCGCGAACGACATATGGGGTTTAAGTGCGAACCGACCGGGCGGAGAGAGCGCGAGCGCGCGCATGCAGCGCATCAGCAGCTTCTTGACGTAGTTTGAATGAGTCAAGGATATAAGGCGCGTTCGTAGGCCTCCCATTCTGTGTCGGCTTTGTGGCGCAGTGGGTAGAGCACCATGTACATTGCGTTCCATAAAAAAAAAGCCCGCAGAGTCGAGGGATCGAAACCAGGCGCCTTGATAGTATTTTTTTTATATATAATGTAGGGGGAGGGGTGCGGACAACGACGGTGCGGACTACGACTACGGACGTCAACGCGGGTGACATCGTGAGTTACTGAAATGCTCTGCATTTAAAACAACAGCGCCAAACGGTTTCGAACTCGGGTTTGCATGATTGCACACAGGAGCGGAACCACCCCACCAGACTACGATACTAAGCGATCGTAGATAGAATAAATAGGGTGCCACAATGACGTGGATATAGTTTCAAACATGTTCCTAGATGGCGACATGTGTGGCCTAGCTGTGCTGACTAGAAAACGCTTATACGCGTCCAACCAGCTCTAAAACGGGCCAGCTGCACCATTTCGTGCCCACCTTGACAGGTGACAGCTGCGCTGGCTTGGCCTCCGTCCCCTTCCACCAATCTCAGCGTTAGGTAAGAAAGGTTGTCAGAGCTGCGTAGTCGTTGCTATAGCGAGTTTCGAGGCCAAAAATAGCTGTTTGCTGTACTAATATCCGAAATTTGCCCCGAGGAGCCAAGATCTTTACATGCAATTAGACTCCATACGCTGATAAGTTGTTGCGTGAACGTGGACGTACCCATGTGAGTGCACAAAAAGATCGAGTGAGCTTCCCACGGCCTTATTTCCTCAAAGCCGTCTAATCCTGCTTTCTGGATCTGGCCGGGTGTCCAGGTAAGAGTCGTGCTCAGATATCGCTGCTTCATAGCGAATTCTAAGTGACGGCAACTCAATGCAGCTGTGGGTTCTGACATAATGATAGGTCGTCCCCTTCTGACTTCTACACTAAGATCCTTCCTGTGCATACAGTAAGCACCCCTTATAAAATGCGTGCTACCACTCCACTCGAAATTTCCCGCGGTCCAATTCAACCCAGCACAAATCTGTTTGTTATCACAACTCGCACTGCAATACCACCTATAACATTTTTTTACAGCGAAGCTGTATATGCCCCTGTTTCCACCTATCGTTCACGTGGACACATCGGCGTAGAAGGAAAATTTTTCGCTTTTCGAGGCCATTGTTTTTCGAGGTGTCGTTTTTGGCGAGTATTTTTTTCCCACCCATCCAGTTATGATTACGGAGCGACGTACGTTTTAAGGTCCAGACACATGTGCGGAGAGCGACACGCGTATCGGCACGCGTTTTCCCTCTCTGAAAACCGGTCCTGCGGCGGACACGAGGAGGCAGGAAGGCTACAGTGCCGGTATTGGAAAGGGAAAAAACGCGCGCGCAAACGCGTCACTCTCCGCACATGTGTCTGGACCTTTACGTTTCGGCCGGTCGTCTTTGACATCTATGCCCGCGCACCACAACGCAGGTTATGTGGGCATGGGGGGAAGGGCGATTGGAAAGCGGGTGGACATGCACGTGGAGCCAGGCTCCACGCGCTCATCGATGACATCCCGGCTGTGAAGGTGGGAGATTTCAGAGCGAACGCCTGACGACCCATGGCTGCTGTCCTCCGCGGTCGAGCAGTTTGGTTTGGCGTGTTACACAGACAGTAAGTGGGGCACTGCGCGGGAGTGAATCACGAGAGTTTGCTGCTGGGCTAGTTGGTGCATATTAAGTTTAGTAGAAACCAGCTGAACATGGAAACAAAGACTAAATGTTAACAAAAACTGCGTGCTGGACTAGCAACTGAACGTTTTTACAAAGGTTATAGTTAATAAAACGGGTTGTGAATGCTTGCGTCATTCTCCATTCAAGGCAGATCGAATTCCTTGTCGCCCGAGTGATAAGCTGAGAATAAACGTATGGTGAGTCGTTAACATTTAGTCCTTTGTTTCCATTAAATTACAAACGGGATTTGTTTTGTGCACTCCTTGTACCGCGCCCAGCTTCGCTGGTTGTCTTCCTTCACAGAGTTGAAGGGCATAGAATTTTCGTTTCAGCTCGTGCATTCCTTTAGGTACTACGGCTCGCTATCCCTGCCCAACCATGAGTAACAACAAAAGAATACGTACACCGTCACATTTCGTCGACTACGTTCCCCAAACTCCCACAAACCGGTCGACTGCGCGGCTTTACGTAGTGGCTTCGTTTCTTGATACACGCGTTTCTGCCGTGTATATGGGTAGGTCTACGCGAAGTCGATTTCCGGGTGTCACAATTGCATAACATCCATATTTGACGAAGCACCAGTTACAACCCTTGTGCGATTAGTGCCTGGGCAGACTGAGATGTCAGTTAGGGAGACCAAGTTTTTGAAAGGGCAATGTTACAGCTAAATAATAGACATGTTAATGTCGCAATTGTGATTGGTGCAAACACCATCCTAAGGTGCTTTGATGTCAGTACTGGCTACGTTTTTTGAGCAATAGCAACCAAAATATACACAAGGCTTACAAATACTGACACTGTTTCGCCCTAACGTCGCTAGCCCAGTGTGATGTGAATCGACGGCTCCAGAAACACTCGCGCCGAAAGATAAAAGCCTGCAGTGCAGACGCCGCGGCATTCGATTCGACGACACTCTGCGTAAGTCACACCGCCGCTTCGCCGCCTCAGTATTCAAGCACAAGTTCGCTCCAATAAACTTAAGACAACTGCGTCGTCCCTTTGACAATATACAAGGCTTACAAATACTGACACTTGGCTCGTGTGAAGAGACGCAGGAATGAGCCCTAATCCAATCACAATGTATTTAACTATGTGTCCCTTTCTCATGTCCCACGTTCAGCTTCATACGAACCATCTTCATTCTTTAAGACCATTAGATACAACGATGGAAGAAATATTGCCGCGAACCATGCGCTAGATTTGTTTATTTGTGTTTTTGCTTTTATCGCCCGGCTGCGCCGAGGCTGTGTTATCTGTGCCCCGAGTGAAGCGCATGTTATTCTTTCTTTCTTATGCTGGAGGGATTATCTCATTTGATAGGGAGGATGTTTCGCCCTAACGCCACTGGCCTAGAATAGTCTTCCTTTATCTACAGTGTTCTCGATGTAATTCAACGGTTCCAGAAACACCCGCTCCCGAAGATAAATGCCCGCAGAGCAGACGCCGCGGTATTCGATTCGCCGACACCAGTCTGCGCACGTCACTTTGTTGACTGCTGCTTCGCCGCCTGTGTATTCTTTGAGTTGTTAGGGGAGAACAAGTTCGCTCCAATAAACTTGTTTTCCTTGCAGACAACTGCGTCGTCTTTGGCTACGTGACAATATCGTGCGTAGAGTGAAAAGACAAACGCCTTTATCAAATATTGTCATGTGACACCTTTTTGAAGGCGGCATTGTGGAAAAATTGCAGTGAACGTTTCTGGCCGTTGTGGCTATCTCTCCGCGAGTTCTTCATTGCAGAGCCCAACGGGTACCTTGAACGGTGATGGTGACGCGTGTGATGGATCGGCAATGGGCACATATGTGCGCGTGCGTGCGTGTAGGAATGTGTGCGTGCTGCCGCAATGCTCCGGAAGCTAACAAGGCCTGCCTTTCTTTTTACTCTCTACGCACCTTGCGTTTACTAGCACGGTTTGCTGGGTGTAAATGACGCGGATGACAGCAGACAGGCAGAAATAGATTGAAGGCATGGTATCAATACAGCCGGCACTGACTCGTACCGACGATGAGAAGGGAACAAATGAAAAGCAGGCGCCGACAGTTCTGCAGAGAGCGAAAAAAGAGGGGTCAAGGTAGTAGGCTCGTTGGCGAAGGCGTTCGCGCGTCCGCTGGACAAACTCCGTCTTTACTCGGCTGCCAGCGAAAAGCGTTCCTGGCGCTCAATCAACGCAGCTGCCGGCTCCATCAGGCCCCCGTGTGCGGGCAGCTGGTTACAGCGACGTGAGCCGTCCTGTGAAGCGCGACAAGCCGCCCAACCCCGGCCATTGTCCCCGTCCTTCGTATACGGCAGCTCAACATTTCTGAATGATTCCAGATTGTCAGAGTTTCTCTGAACCTCTGGTCCCCAGATGCCCATCTCCAATTATTGAATGTTTCAATTACTCCGCTACAATTTTCTGTGTATTTTCCTCCCTCTTATTTTGACAATTTTCATCTCTCCTTTTATCGTTTGGCTCGCTGTATTGACCCCCCAATCTGAAGTAGCAAACCCTTCCGTTAGTGGGGCTAACCTCTTCGGTTTTAGGGGCGACAGCCCCTTAGGGGCTCGGGCTGTTGGCGTCTCCTGTCATCGTCGTAATCGTTGTCTCATGTAGTCACTGGTACTAAAACACCGGGAATCTCGTTTACGCCTCGCGGTGAAGCACTTCGTAACGCGTACTAAAAACACCGCGACACTCGTTTACGTCTCGCGCTAGAGAGCTTCGTGCTTCGAATACGACACTTTTACAGCAAAGGTGTATACCTCTACCCACCAATGGTTTCATCTCCGTTGGCAAAAACGCCAAGGCGCCAAGAATACACTTGTACACTGCATGTTTCACCCCTCCCCAGGTTTCCCGTTAATGCAGATGGCCCGGGAGTTTTTTTATTAAACATTTCATTCTCCCTATCTCTCGAGAAGCTCGATTCGTTGACATGTCTATGGCAGGCCTTGAATGCTCTCTTGGCAACAGCAGTCACCGCCTGGATCTTGTTTGGTTGATCTTGCACAGCTCCCTATACATATCGAAGAGGGGGAATTTATTGTTTAGAAAAGCCTACACTGCGTGTACTCACATTATCTTGACATGAATGCGAATGATGCAGTGCGGAAGAGAAGTTGCTTGAAATCCTACAATGCTTGGAGTATCACCTCTTAGCGAGCGTACTCAACATCCAGGCTGCAAGCGCAGTAGCTGGGCCTGTCGGAATAGCAGAAGGCTGGCTCCGCATGCAGGTGGACGGTAGAATCTCCACTCCGCCCGTCTTTTCACGTCAACCGTGGGTGTCCCCCATATCCTTAGAACTTGACACGCCCATTCAGCAGCAAGGGATCACCTCTCCTGCAACATGCTGCACGGCCGCTGTGACGTGTCTTCCTCTGAGGCTGCAATCTTTCCAGGTTACAGGTCTCACGACTTCCCTGTTCGTTCGTTTGTTCCACCTGCCCGTTCTCCCGATGTTCCCGTTTACGTAGAGCGCACGTTTCTCCGCTACTTCCGGTAACTGCGTACGGCTTAAAGAGTTTGGTTATCGCTAAACGGTTTCGTGCATGTTGTAACTGACAACCGAGGTGAACTAGATACCACAGGCAGCGAACGAGTCTCTCAGTGGCCGAATATGTAGCTGCATAAGGCTAGCCGTTCGAAGAGAAAAAAGAGAGGGCGTCACTTGTAAGCCACGAACGCTCAGAAAAGGCGCAATTGAAGTGCAAACAGACATGGAAAACCACCTGCTGGCGCAACCCAAGTTTACGATTATACTTTCAGTAATATCGCTGGAAAAGAAAGCGTAGAATACACCGCGGGGTTGTCCAAGAAAATAGGGTAACTGAGTGCATTTAGGCAGGATATGATGATCATATAACGCAAAAGCATAAACCAGTTAGAGATCCACTTTCTGAAAAATCCACCACTCTGGCGGTGTTAGCAAGAGGGGTTCAACGTGCACCCCAGGAAGGTTTTCAAACATGTAGTTTCCTCCAGCAAGCCGCAACAGCCATCCTACTTCACACACACACAAAAAAATTCATTCATTCCTTCACCTCAGAAAAAGGACGATACATTCTAACTGAAACATCTTTTAAGCGAAATCGAAGGCGAGGACGAGGGGGGGGGGGGAGGAAGTTGATAGGAAAAGGTAGAGAAAGAGAACGCCTACAATGGTATAAATTGCATGGCATTGCAAGATGCAGCAGAATGGCGACTGCATCGTTAAAGTCGTTCAAGTCCCTGCAAGCGCCACGGCAGGTGCCGCGTCCGCGCTTTTAAGTCGTTCCGAGTGGCAGTGAAAACTCCATGGCAGAAAGGAAACACCTGTAAGCTGTGAGTTCCCCTTCAATCGCCAAACAAACGATCTCGCGATTGAAAGGGCATTGAAACTGTGACTGAATAAACGCCTTCCCTCTTTTCTCTGTACTCGGAAGCACTTTCAAAGCTTTGTCATCGTCAACTCTGATCCATACTCCGGTGCTGTCTGTGCGCACCATGGGCATCACCAAGATTCTCCATGTGTACGCTTTCATGTAAGCGTTATTTGATTTTAAGGATTTCTCCAAAGCCGGCGAACACCAGCGATAGGCAACGGTGCCGACGCACAAAGCAACAAACGATGCGGAAACGCAAACAGCTTCTTCAGCGAGCTTGTTAACACAAGGTGATCACGAAGACCAAACAGAAGTTTACTTTACTCGAATGACTGCCAGGTCAGAATAAATATCGTGCCCGGTTTTAACGCACACATCAAACAATTAGGCAAGGTAAGATTATACGCAGAATCACCGAGCAATTGCAACTGAGACGTCGCTGGCCAAGCGCTGCTGCACGCTGCCGCTTGTCGTCCAGCGTTTTCCTCGGCACTATGTTGCATCGGGTGTTAGTGCTCTCCGGGTGCGGGATTTATAAACTCAAACTGGGTCAACTTCCCCTCCACTTCTCACCTTCTTTCCCTTCGCATCTCACCGTCTCCTCCACCTTTCTACTAATCAGAATCGAGTATTTTGCCAAATATTCCGAAATATTCCAGAAGATTCCAGAACTTCACTCTCTCCTCCCCCTTTCAACAACGATTGTTTCACTATCCACTAAACCTCCCTTCCTCCTCCCCTTGTCTACATTTTCTGTCCACATGTTGCAGCTGCACTTGGAGCACGTGGAGGAAAGAATATTCAGGAAATAATGCTCCTGTGGTTCCCATTTCAACCTATTCCTATTGCACCGTCTTCGCTTATTTCTTTCCCGTGGTAACCCGGCACAAACGGAACTTCCGTTTTACCTTTTCCTTTTTCGCCTTTTCCGTCAATAACTTTTCCCAGTCTGACTCAAAGGACTCTTACCGAGGCGCGCGAGCCTGCTCTCGTTGTCAAATTCAGCAAATTCCGCGAGTTTCAGCGTGCAGGTGTATACATTCAACTTTGAGGGAGGCAGATCAGTGACAATCACTTCACACGTCGCCTAGTCACCCCCCCCCTTCCTAAAAATGCTTCTCGTACAAATCCCAATCAAATATAAAGGCAATTTTAGAGGCTGGGATATCTTGCTTATTTTTGCATACGTGAGGTTTCCACGTGTTGATTTGTTGCTAAGTTGCTTTGATTTTGATGACAAGTCGTTTTCGGGCCTCTTTCTGACACGCTATTTATCTTTGAGTGCGAATGTTTCGTTCATGAGAAGGGTCATGTATGATAGCACAAACTTTATAGATTTTGTACACTTATCAGACAAATCAGTGGGCCTCCTGGATTATCCGTCCCTGGTGGTCCGCGGACTGCCCGAAACGCCATCCGCGCTCTATTTCCCTAGGTATTCCTATGGGACTTCCGGTCAGAACGCAGTCGGAGGACTGCCTGCGGACCGTCCAGGACTGGTAAATCGAAGATTCCCAGTATAGCTTCGGTGTGAACAAGCTATGTCGAAGTGCTTTTTTTATTACGGGGACCGGTGGTGAGGAACGGAAATGGGAACGCGCTATCGAGACGAGAGTCAAACCCCAGTCGAGCCGCGCGGCAACTATGGTACCAGGCCTTCGCCCCTTCAGTGTTTTTGCGTTCTTCAGCCGAACAGCGAAGCACAGAATTAGGCAGCGAACTACTCGCCCTCTTGGCCACGTGAACGGAGACAAAGTGGCCCCAAAATTGTTCGCACTCCCTGCCAACCCCGTCTCAAAGGCGGATATAATTAAGGCTACGCTGCAAGAATCAACGTACCGGCTACTCTCCATTCAATCCGCACGAATGCGGACGCGAACTGTGGCAAAGACCAAGCAAGGCACGCCCCTTTTCAAGGTCACAGGTTTCTCCTGTGCTGGACTTCCGCGGCTGCAAATTCTGAGTAAAGGAACGCAACTTCATCCTCAGGCGTTCGCAGAATATCATCTGCCACAAATACGGGCCATGTTCCAACTCGCGATTATTTACTGCCTAGAAATAAAAGGGTCTGTTCCGTAGATGCACACTTAGAGGTAAGTTTCAGAAACTGTAATGCACGTAGGTGCCACTGGAGATCGCGCTGCCGGAGCAGTGCACCACGTGACTCATATTTTCAGAAACGAGAAATGGGATTGGGTTGAAAGGAGACGGGTTCAAATGGGAAGAGCGTTTTGGGAGCGGATTAATCCAGGAAGGGTTCAAACGGGAATGTCTTTTCGGGAATGGGTTTATAGCGGTGACGGTTGAAACGTGAATGCGGGAATTTGGCTGAAACCGGAATTCGGGAAACGGGAATTCGGGCTACAGCCCTCCTTGCCGTGTCTCAGGACGTCCACTGGGCCCACTACCCTTTCGCATTCTCCTCTTCTGAGCCTCTAGTTCTGTAAATATCCCGAGCCCTTCCACCCTGTGATTTGGTGGGATTTGATGTGTTGGGGTTCAGCTATGCCGAGTACTTCTTAAGCTGTAAGGACGATGGTACGGTCCCTACGTCAACGAACTAAGGACACGCAGGTACAGACAATGACGTCTCTAGTGCGCCGCACAGGTTGCCGCCGCAAAGCGCGCGGGATTGCGCAATGCCAGCTGGGAGAGAGACGTCGCGTGTGGCGAGAGGTATCCACTACTCGGGAAAGAGGCGGCGACCGTGGAGAGGAGCCTTAATGTGGGGCTGTAAGCATGCCTCCTCTGTAGAAGGGCCATACTTCACAGAAAAGAATTTCTTGGAAGCATTTTCTCGGGTAAAATATAAAACGTCTTATAGTATCAATATAGGGAAGCCCTAGGACACTTTTTTTTTCATGCGCTGAAAATTGTTATTCGACGCTCGGTCTGTCGTATTTGTTGGATCTTAGCTATAGACAGCTCCGCTGTGAAAAAAAATCAGCTTACTGGGCGGCCGAAGAAAGACCAATAGACGCGCGAAATCTCTCGGTAATTAGCTCTACTCATTCACACCACCACTAATTTTACTTTGTCGAAGCGCCGCAACATTGTCCGCGATATTCGGTCAGACTTAGCCGCGATCGTAGCTGTAAAAGGTGAAGCAACACTGCTCACGGACTTTCTTAAAATTATTCCCTTCTACCACATTTTCTGTTATTCGTTTTGGATACGAGAGGCTTCTGCTGAGCTTTCTTTAATACGTGCAGCTGCAGCACGCACGCACCACCGAGAAACTCAAGCCACATGTTTCACCTAGTACAGCAGTCGCCACGAAATACTGAGCGATTAGCTCAAGAGCTTCACATTTTAAGAAGTATTCATAAACCCCTAAGTTCCTGTTATGGCGTCAAAATTGGTGAGCATCACTTCTCCTTGACTTCTAAAAGCATACGTGCGGCTGGCTATGCCAACGTCAATTCCAGTCGGAAGTGGTGAATCGGGAATGGGCTTCCGGTGGTTGCTCTTGCTGGCCAATCTCCTTGAGTGGCTATGTGTGAACTGTACGTTGGTATGTTGACGTTGCAGCGACATTCCGTTTGCAAGTCTGTACAAGCGGCAAACTTCCTGTTACACCTAGCGCCGTCAAGAGGCTAGCTTCCAACACTGCCGCTATCTTCTTGATGAACTGCTAAAACGAACTATAGCCACGTTTAGTAAAAGTTCTGCGTACCAGCGAAAGTGCCCGGCATGCACTGACCTGGAAACGGAATGTCGATAGAAGGAGTGCCCGAATGGAACTAGTAGGTGGCGCTGGGTGCATACAGGAAGTGGCTGGCTTGTACCCACAAGGAAACGAAAGCACGTGCAAAATCCCGGGGCTTGGTGCGTACGACATCGGCTCGGACTTCAGCAGTGCCGAAGTTGTTGGAAGGCCCCAGTAAAATGTTCGCTTGGCTCAGTTGCACGCATTCTCACAATTAATAAGGGCGGTTTGATATACCTTAGGTACGCTTAGGGGCGGAACGGGGCATACCAACACGTTTGATTAAGTTCCTGCATCGCACCGAGTAAGGCTGGCTTGTACCTATATCGGAACGGAGTGCCACTATGCTGAAGTTCCAGCCGATTCAAAATTAGGGATCCTGATGGCTGCTCTCACCGCTACTGGCCTGGTCTACCCCAGTGAAACGTTGCTAGGCATATACTCAGCTTCAGAGTGCGGTGGTTACCTTCACGATGAGCCGAACGAGGTACCTAGCAGTGATCAAATGCATCGTACGTCAAGCAAAGGTTGCACGTTTGGCACGTTAGGCGTCAGAAAGTAACTTCGCGGCTAACGTTGTTGAACCGGGCGTTCAGCTGTTAGCGAGTGCTGTCATCGTCCCTAGACAATTCACTTGAGTGGGTGTGTGTGTGCTTGGGCAAGCTTTGAGTGTGTGTGTGTGTCTGCTTGGGCCGTCGCACCGAATGAGAATTTCGATGCGGGGCCAGCCGAGGGAATTTTGACAAGCTTTGACCACGTTTTCTAGCGACGCTCGTCAGGTAACGCTGCGGTTTTTCACTGAGGTGGCGAAGTAATGAGTTAGCAGCGTTAAAGCATTAATGAGGAATAAGTATTATAGTGACAACGGAGCATTCCCTTTCTCGTACAACTCATGGTGTCACGGGGAGAAGGGCGGAGGCGAAAGGTACCCGCAAAAAGCGCTTGCGCGATTGTCTCGGGGGCGGAATTCTGAGCTGTGTCCTTTCGAAAATGATCCATTTCGCGTGCGTTTTGGTCGTGACGTAATTGCGCTTGCGATACCTCTGACCAATAATATCGCCCTGCATGTGCTGCGTCACATCCAGTCGTTTGCTTTCAGCCAATCAGGGCTCGCTTGAACGGTCACTTTGAAAAGAGGCATGAAATGAAAAAAAACTGAGAATTCCGCCCCTGTTTCCACCGCTTCAGCGCCAGCCCGGAGTTAAAGGACAGCTTACTTCGTTTTTGGTACCGCCCCAATGACGTCGTTATCGACGTTGTGTAGCGGTAAATTTTAATGTTTGTTATTTCCGACCGCATTTTTTCATTAGGGTGAGGAGGCTGTAGGGTGATTACAATGCCCTTCGAGTCTGGGGTGTCGTTGAGCGAGATATCCAAGGTAATTCAATTTTAAATAAAACAAGGTCGTCTTCATGGTCTCTCTGAGCCTGGACGCACTCATTTTCCCAGTACCAAAATAGCACTTAGAAAGCAGAAAACAAAAGAACCAGAAAAAAAATAATGGGAGCAAGCGAGAAACAAATTTTGCGTTCAATTCATTTGATTAAAAAGGGCAGCGCACTGAATGAAGATGCTATCAGAGCAGGTCGATGGAGGGAGAAGTTAATTAGGGGGCGCGTTATTGGAAAGGGGCTGTTGCAGATCGAAATCTGCAGCGAAACAAATACATCACAGGCAATGATAGGCCGGTCACGTAGGCACGAAAGACGGTTGGAAAATTCCACGCCTACGACGCAACGCACTGTTTTGCGTCCCTCCTTCGAAGAGTAAATAAACGCCTAAGGCCCGCTTTCGGATTGTGCTTCAGGAGCTGTGGTCAGCTTACGCAAACGAAGCTGACGTGAAGTGCTCTTCAAAGCAGATGGAGGCTCTGTATATCTCGGGAAGTCCCTTCAGACAGTGAGAAAAAATACCTCGCGATCAGAAAACTCTCGTGATTAAAAGCGATGTTCTTCTGAAAGGGAGCTTTTAATATCTGCAGACACTTAAAATATGCCCTCTCCTTTGTGTTGATGATGCGTGCGTTGAAGAAGCGTCTGGGCTATGGTTAAACTTAACAAGGAGCTCGCTACTATTTTAATCGAGCAGGAGTGTTTTACTAGTGCCTGCGCTCCAGCTGAAACACGCATTTAGGCATTTCTCCGAAAGGACGCGAAGGCTGCCCGCAATTATGAAAATTTAACTGCACATCACCCCTGACACTCCGTGCACCTTCGTCAGGCGCAGTGCTCCAAATACATCTGAAAAGATGCGTAAAACGATGCGATGCGCTTTACATCAGTATTACATTTTAAAAGCCCCTAATTAACCGGCGCACATAAAACCTCTCGCGTCACGTGACTCATAATTTGCCCCACATACCCTAGAGATTTTGAAACCTCCCGCCACATCGAACTATTTCACGACAGATTGGGCAGCATTCTACGGGTATCCGCGTACAACGTCTATAATCTATCCCGAAATACCGCGTTAAACCACAAGTGTAAAGGGATACCCCGTCATCATCGCCGACAATGCCGCACATATTGCTTCGAAATTTAAACTGTGCACAGCAATATCTTTCTTGGATACTTAAACGCCCACGTTTTCGTATGTCTGCCTGTCTGTGTGTCACTATATCCGCCCGGCCAAAAGTTAAAAAGAATTTTCGCAACCAAACGCTTATATAGCCAGTCAAAACATCTCCAAACAACTAAATCTGGGAGCGTACTTCACACTTATCAACATTGTTAAGCAAAAAGAAAACATTAGGCATATTTGAGGCACGAAAAAAGTACACAACTGGTGATAGCAGTGTTCTTCTAAAATAAAATGGATGTGGCACACTGTTTGCGGCAACAAACCAAGCAAGCTTGTTAAAAACGATATTTTAACCGCCAAATACAAAATGGCTCACGCTCAAGCCTGTAGATTGTGTCTCTAGCTCCTAGCCCAGTTCAGTAACAAAAATCTGAACACATGGCCGGCCGCCAGTGCAAACACGATAAAATTAAGTTGCATTAAGCAAACCTCGATTGCATTATCACGGGGACCGAGATTATCTGCGGAGAAGAAAGTGAGGGGTGAGGGGGGTAGAGTGGAGGGGCATGCATGGCAGGGCCGGCAGAAGAGTCTCGTCTTGCGACGGCATTTTCAGCGAAGCCAGCAGATATGGAGAGAGAGAGAGAGAGGAGTAGAAGGAAGGGGGTGACAGGGAGGAAGTCAGAGTTAGATGGCGGCCATGAGAGCGAGAGATAGAGAGAGGCGAAGTCACCTTGCCCTACCCCGTAAGATGGCGGCCCCATGAACCCGTGGCGCACTAGGCGGCATCTTCCGCCAGGCTGGACGAGTAGTTGTTTGTAAGTCGGTGGTGAGAGCTGAGCCAGGCGGCTCCCATGCTCTTGAGTCCGTGATGTTTAATGCTCGATATGTGAGTGAGGTTTCTGTGGGCTATGCCCATTTGATGGGTTGTAGAGTAGCTTTGCCTGCACGCCACTTGCTTCTGTCGGAATATGTGTCTGGGAAATATCGGTTGTAGAAAACGGGGATGGGGAAGTTGTTTCACTGTAGTCGTCTCCACGCAACCGACTCCCATCTGTTGAGGGAAGAGCGTGGTGCAGGGTACTTGAGGCGACTCAACGCTGTAGTAGCGCGTGATCTCCATGTTAACGTTACCAGCCTGTCTCTGCTCCCTGATTTTTTTCCCAGAACAACCAGTAACATGCCTATGATAGTTCGGGCCTTACACGTTAGTATTCTTATTCCACAGCCGCAAATAACCCACGCGGGAACATTCAGCAAACTTTATTTTCATAACAATGAATTAGCTCTCTTAACAAGACATCCACAAAAGTTGCGTAGGCAGGGCTTCTTGCTGCGTGAAACGAGGTCGCTATTTTCCGCGCGCTGCTACACATTACGGCTGAACTACAATAAGAAAACAATTGTGCCGACGCGGGCGAAGTGCGACAGGCGAACCACTAATACGACGCACACAGACAGGGTTAATTTGTGAGCCACACGACGGCTGTCACCTAATGAGACAGAACGAAGGTCCCCAATGGTGCACCGAGGTCAGTGCCCTTACAGTCCCTTTTCCTTGATTCTTTTTTTACCTCCACCAGTCGTACCCTGTCTCCCAACTTCCAATTTCGACCGACGTGTTTTTCGCCAGCGCGCCTACGCAACGTCCCATCGCGTCACGGAAAGCGTTGAGTCACCCCTGTCGACCTCGCTGGCTGCAGAGTTCGGCGGCAGCGATGAAAGGACAATCCTTTCGATTCGCCTGCTGCCCGCGGCCAATCTCAAACTCTTCTTCCCCGCTGTCAATCACGGCAAGCACAATGACTCCGACTGTAGGCGAATTAGAGGGGAGGGGAGAGAGGCGCAGAAAGGTGGGTGACGGGGCGTTTCTCCAGCGGCCTTTCCGCGTCAGTCAAAAACCCACCGTGCATGTTTGGACGACGGTAATAATACTGAATACAACGCTGCTTCAGATTGTCCGTGCGTGGTGCCGCGAAGCAGCTCGTCCGATGTAGGCCGGTTGGGGGGCCTTGCCGTATTACTACAAAATCTGACAAGTAGCGGAACAAAATCCTTGGTGTGGAAGTCGCACGTGAGGGGTTATCCGGTGTAAAATATTCACATCAAAGATCAAGAAGACGACGAAGAAGAAAGACTTGCTCATGCGTAGCGAGCGGGGAAACTGTATTTTTTTTTGGCATTAAACCTGCGTGTTCCGGCAGCAGCTCTATAACGGAGAAGGCCCTTCCTCCCCTGTCGCCCGCTTCCTTCTACCAGTTTTGGTTGCGGGTTCGATTCCCGGCCGCGGCGGCCGCTTTTCTGATGGAGGCGAAAAGCAAAAACGCCCGTGTGTACGAGATTTCGGCGCACGTTAAAGATCCCCAGGTGGTCAAAATTAATCCGGAGCCCTCCACTACGGTGCGCCTCATCGCCTGCGCTGCGTCGGTGCTGTTAAACCGTGCAATCAGAATCTTCTACCAGTTTGGGCTGAAATAAAGTTCATTTTCTCTCTCTATCTGTATATCTCGTCTCAACAAAAAGATGGTACAATCTTAGCAATTTCTACGATCTTAACTGTATCTTCTTTTAGTGTTCTTTCTGTGTTTTCTTACATTGCCTCCGCGCAATAAAATTTATTCAGTTGTTAGTCAGCGCCCGTGTTTGCGCTTTCTCGCCTTCCGTTCAGACCCGCCGCGGCGGCTCACGGGTTAAGGCGTTACGCTGCTGAGCACGAGGACGCGGATTCGATTCCCTGCCGCGGTGGCCGCTTTTCTGATGGAGGGGAAAAGCAAAAGCACCCGTGTGTTCGAGATTTCGGGGCACGTTAAAGATTTCTAGAAGGTCAAAATTAATCCGGAGCCCTCCACCACGGCGTGCCTCATCGCCTGCGTTGCGTCGGCGCGTTAAATTCTACAATCATCATCGTCTTCCGTTCGGTTTCTTTGCGCTGTTTTCTGCCATCAAAAAGATGGTGTCGTGACCAGGATCCCTCCGAGCCCTGTCAACAAGCGACTTACCTGCTTCGGAGCAGCAGAGACGACTACGCCGAGGAGCAGCTGAGAAACCTGGACGGAAAAGGGACGGCGACGGAGTCTGCCGGAACCGAGAACGATGTACTAGGGTTAACGTGCAACAACATAAGCGTACAACGCTGTCAGCATAAGCAAGGAAACACTAATCAAGAAAAGGAAAGCGCTCAGAGCCAAGATTACGCAGCTAACTAACCTAGCGGAAGAAAAAATTGCCAACGAAGCGGATAAGCGAACCTTGAACGTACTTCAAGCGCAAATCGAAGGAATAGACGATGATCTCAGGACAAGAAACGAACAAATGGACCAGTTTATCATGAATGACTCAGCAGATAGCGAGTTTGTAGGGAATATTGTGTACGATATGAAGATATTTGCACTCTGTCACAATTGGAGACCAGCATAGCAGAGCTAACGCAGGTCAGCGGGCCAACCATGCCAGTAACTGCAAATAACGCAGAACGGACGCACTCGACCGACGTGATGGAGCTAAACAAGTTACCTAAGCTGGACTTCATTAAGTTTGACTGGAATGCGCTTGATTGGCAGCGGTTTTGGTCGCAGTATATGAATCGGCTGCGCACCTAAGGCCAACCATGAGGACACAAGTTTATTTACTTGATGTCGTCGGTGACGGGAAAGGCAGCCTCCGCTATAGAATGCCTCCAGTCCTCCGAAAACAACTATGATGAAGAAGTGGCAATATTGAAGGAGACATTTGGCAATCAGGAGCAATGAGTTTACCTGCACATGAATGAGTTACTCAAGAATCAAATCTCCAAAGAAAACAGACGCCCTTCGAAAACCGGTTCAAACAGTCCAAGGGCACACACTAGCCCTCGAGTCATTGAATGTTTCTACAGAGGGTGCTGATGTCTGTGTTCAAGAGAGTGCTGCCTCCAGGGCTAGCTGTTCAGTTTCAGATGAAATAAGTCGCAATGACGAGCTCGGGGAGCAGCGAAGCTCAAGGGCAGAGAAGTGATTCAGCCGGAAAGAAGAACGCTGAAACACAAAAAGGTTGCCAGCGTTTCTCCGCGAACACGCGAAATTCAGAGGCGAAACTGAACAGGAGCAAGAACGGAAACCATGAAGGAACGTTCAAAATATTGGAACGCGCAGTCAAAGCGGCAGCCGCTCTGTCTCTCCTCTCAACATCCGGGAGTAGCGAAATCGGGGGGAGGCAACTATGAACTGTAGGTTTTGGAACTGTAGTCTTGAAGGTGGCGCTGTACCCGACTCCTCCCTCGTCCACTCCAGGATCCACAACGCCCCCTAGTACCTTCGAAAGTACTATTACTAAGTTTACAGTGGGTGCTAAACACCCCTCCCCCCTCCACACACGCACGTTCCCCCCTTCCACACTTAGAGATTACTTCAATACCCATCACTCATACGAAAAGAACTCCACAGGAATACGACATATAGGACGAGGATAGGAGTTTCTGCGGAGTAAAACATACTCAATGTAACCACGGGGACTTCGCTCCTATGCAATGGCTTCTACTGCGCATGGGCCGCGGGTTGTCATCTTGACGTGATTTTCCTCCCGTGACTGCGCGATCCGGAGACAACGTCAGTATGACTTAGGTACGTCCACGCGACCTTCGTAAATATAAAGGTTGCTGTTGTGACTTCCTCTTCGTCACCCCTTGAAGCAGACGACACTAATCATCATCATTTCATTACGCTCCCCACGAGATGCCGCATGCTCACATGACTATGCCGGCTCGCGCCCGCCCGCTTTCTAGCAGTTCCCATTAATTCCCATTAATGCCTCATCCCACCAAGACGTGTCGCTCCGCTTCCTGAGCATCTGGGGTGCCTCGATTCACGTGTCCGCCGTACACGGTGGAGTTACGTATACGCTGGCGCCGCCATTTTGGGTCACTCGCTCGCCGCCGAATCAAGTTATTGTATCAAAACCGCTCTAAAATTATCGCCGCAACGTGATTTACTGGCGAAGTTCGAATCATCCTATCTCTTCCGAGTTGCTGGATCTCATGGGAAACGAAAAAAAAAAAAAAAACACAACGCGCTGAGCACTTTGACCCAATAGCGGCGGCACAGGACCGACCCTGTACCGCGGCGTTGGCATCGAGGTACTTCCTGAGCATCGCGCTGCAGCTGGAGAACCCAGAGGTCCAACAGTTGCGCAGCGTGGCTGGGCCTGTTAAAACGTCGCCGACCAATGGTTGAGTACCATGCCACAGCTTGAATTCGCAAGCCCAAGTACGGGGGCCCTCCGCCCGTTCTTCGACTGGGGCAAACGTAACAACCGTCGCTTACGTGGTGAGGGAAACCACCGCGGTTGAGTACAGTAACAGTGCGTCACAGATAGGACCGGCAGCTGTGCACATCAAGGTGCAGTGTAAGTGTTTATCAGGTAGAATACGCCAGTACTCTATGTATCGTTTCTGGTAGCAATTTTATTTCTTCGTCAGCCATGTAGGAACTAGCCAACAGCAGAGTCATTTTATCTTTACGGCTGTCAGCGATGGAATGAGGCCTACTGAATCAGTGTGGGTGGAAGGATTTACGATCGAAGGCATCCAATACTGTTGGTAAAGCCTGTTGGCAATCTTGAACGATAGTGACTACGAAGAAATCATAAACATGCTTAACAAATAAAACGAGCGAATTAGATGGCTGCCGCAGGGTATAAAAAAGGAGAGAAAAACGCCTCTAGCTCCTACGCTTTCCTCTTTGCCACTTTCAATGCGTTACTCCGTAAAGTACAACCCATATAACTTTTTTCCTCTCATCTATTTCTTGGAATTTCATCCCGAAGCTTGTCGTCTCCACTGGTTACAACATGTTCCTCGGGTTTGCTGTTTCGTTCCCTCGCCTAACTTTGCTTTGGCTTTGATCTCAGTTTAGAAATATTTTAGCGGAGGCCACATGCAGAGTTCTCACAAAGTCGACACCGCCGTTCGGCTTCTTCGCCGGGCACCTGAGAAAATCTGCAAGTCAGGGGGAGATTACACAGCTGCGCCCAGTAAACAGTGAGTGAAGTGAATAAATACGGACAGAGTGTATGAGAGCGTAGACCGTCGAGCAAATACAAACACACGCGCGCATATATGTATAAGTGCCGCGCACTGCGATATGCCTTCCCTTTCCTCTCGGAGGGAAAGAGATTGAGGGTGAGGGCTACGCGGGCGCTCCTTCGACCTCGCTCCAGATGACGGAGGGCGGTGCCAAGGAGACGAGCGGAGGGGAAGTCCCCTCTGCGGGGATGTCATACCCGCGGCACCCGAGAGAAACTGCTCGGGTGGCGGCGCAACTCACGACGCGCTCACGTTTGGTCTCCGGGCAGGACGCGCCGCCAGGATGAATTAAAGTGGAAGGAGGGGGGCGGAAGAGATTACGGACGACCGCAAGGACTGGTCGCTGCAACGTTCGTTCATTCCTCTGACGCTCGCCCTCTTCGAGATGGCCGCCCCGAAGAGTCAGCTCTTTGTGAGCAGAGAAGCGACTCACGTTGAAGCGCCGCGGTAGTGGAAGAAAACGGACTGATAAAAACAAAATAAGCACAAAAAACAAGAACTTTCTGGGTTTTCTTTGTTTTTGTTTTTTCAAGTGGGAAAATACTTGTTTGTATAAAATTGCGTGTACTCGAGACGCAACGAGAAAACTATTGCACATTACGAAACCGTACAGGACAAAATAAAATGGGAGGGTCTTGGGCTCGGGCAAGCTGCAAATGTGCGGCTTTTTCCCTTTCTTTTCCCTCTCTCTATGAAGAGAAAAATAAAGGTTTGATTTGATTTGAAATAATGCAAATGCGAGGTTGATTCCGCTTTACAAAAAACTTGTGAGAAGCTGCAATATGACGAGAGCTCAAGTCCTTCCGAAAGGAGTTAGGCCTGCAAGTTTTTATGTTTCAAAGTACTCTAGTCCGCCCTTCCTCCTGCTGACGATGACGATTATGGCCTCAATCAGCAGTTGCCCGCACCTATGATGGGGGAATTGCCAGGACGCTAAGCCGACATTGTGGGAGCTGATAGATGTTGTGACGTAGAGCAGACTAAAAAATTGCACCACTGATGATGTTCGTATACATGCTTACGATGACAATTCGCGAACGAAAAACCTCCCGTGTGTGGGAGATTTCGGTGCACGTTAAAGGGACTCTGCAATACTTTTTTCATCTTTTTTTTGAAATTTTAGATGCGTGCAGAACGTACTCACCCAACAGACCCAGTACTTAGATTAGGGAGTCCCAAAGTACCTCAGCCAAAAATTACAGCTCTATGCCCATCAGATAATTCGGAAACTCGCTCAAAAGATTTTTCTCTCTTACGTCAATCTCAATTACGTCATTAAGGCCATGTAGCGGCTGTTGGCCTGTTTTGCTTCAGTTGCAGCAATGAACGCTTTTTAATAGCAACTTTAAAAATAAAGCCGCCAAAACGAAAGCAGAAACAGAAGGCCTATCTAGTGCGACGAGCAAATCACGCAGTGCCGCTCCGTGCTGGCGATAACTATAGCTTTTGCAGTGCTTCCAGACGCAAGGAAAGCAGTGAAAGCGTTTATCAAAAGGGTAGCAGGGTCCCTTTAGAGATATCCATGGGTGAAAATTAATCCGGAGCCCTCCACTATGGCACGCCTCATACCCTGTGTAGCGTCGGCGCATTAAGCCCCATAATCAACAATTCCCAATCCAGCGAAACATGTTTTTCGTCCTCATGTTCCTCGTCCACAAGTTCGTCCGCTTTGTTCTTAAAATCGTGCCAGCGGTGGCCTTTTTTTTTCCCTTTGCGGATGTTCTTCGTACACCGCAAATGAACCAGAGAGCAGCACGTGGTGTTGCGGCTGCGGATTTGTTGACAATGAAGATGGACTTCTTGATTTGTCAGATATTATCTCTCTCTACCTGTGTTCTAATAAGCGGGTGTGAGTCGTCACTGTGCAGTGTCCAAAACCCTAGCGTAGCTCCCACACATAATGGGTACAATCTTCCTATCTCTGATCTGTGTACATGAACATTTGAAAGATGTTTAGTCCATAGATGAATAATACTATCTAATCATTTGCTACTTTCGGGTCTAATTTTCATGTTGACACATTTTCTCCATAAGCAGAAATGCAAAATTGCAAACCTGGGTATTCATTTTAATTTCTGCTGCCCCAGTAGATGCGCGCCTCTCGTTGATTGGTCTAACCACAATACCGACATATCTTGTGATTGTATTGCCACTTTTGTTCATTCACTGATTTTTATGTAAAAAAAAGATGTTCCAAAGTCAAAAGATTACCATCCTCAACTTTCAAGGTCTAGGCGCCGATGTAGTCGTGCGGCTGACCCTACATTTATTTTCAGATGAGTTTCGATGGACAGGAGTCGGCGAAGTCGGGGAGCGCCCGTCGAATGCGACCGAGCAGCGCAAAAGCCGGGGTGTTTCTTTTCGCTGGCGCGTGGCTCTGCCGGCGTGCCGAAGTCCCGCGCTGCTGCTGCTGGCACCGGCCAATGATGAGGATGGTAGGCGCTTGCTGTCGATGACGAAGTGGCCGCTACAACGGCATTGCCTTTACTCTACAGGACATCGTTTCTTACCCGCAATGCAATCCGCATAGGTGGCGAACCGTCTTATGAGTAGTTAAACCCCGTCGCGTACAGCCAGTGTTTTGAGACAACAATTATTCCCCTATTCGCACCCACCTGAGGACCCATGGCCCGAGTATTACAATCGTGGAGGAGGGGGATTTGGAGGGGGCCAACACCGGAACTATGCGTATGCGATACACGCAATGAACTCATGTATATGTGAGACAAAATGTCCCATAACTGCAGTGATTGAAAAAAAAATGGCTGCGGCTTAGCTCAGCTAATCCTGGATATGCAAAGCGAAAGCTTGGCGTACCCTGCCTAAGCCACGGCTTCACTTGGTTAACGTTTAATTTAGCTGTAATTATTATACTATTCTCCAAAGTCTGCGTTTGTCTACTGTTGTCGTCCCGCTTGCGGCGTTTTCCGAGCCGAACGGGGCGCTGTTCCTCACTCGTCGACGGTAGCTTCGCAGGCTTGGCATTCGGGACCCTCTCCAGTGAAGCAGTTCGCCGGGCGATAGCCGCGGGTTCGGCAGACGCCGCCGCTTGCTGGCTACCGCTCGATGCCTTCAGCTCCCGCGCAACGCTTGGAGAAGAGAATACGGTGACGACTCGCTCTGATCCGTGGCCGATAGCCCGCACTGACACGGCGATTCGCGTGATGGGTCGGCGACTCGGCTGCGGAGAGCGCACGGCGGCTAGCGAACGTGGTTGACGGCGGAGCTCGGCACTGCGAGTCACGTGATACGTTGCCAAGGGAACGGCTGCAGCTGAGGTCAAATGAAGGTCAAATCCTCCCCGGCAGTGAAACCGGTCTACGAAAGTAATAAAGCTTTCGCTTTGAACCAGGCATTGCATGAATCCTGCACACTATCTACAAGACCACGATGCATTACTCAGATGGTCTGTACTCCGTGCAACACGTGAACGCGCATAAACAGCGTACACAAAAAAATAACTTCAACAAGAGCTCGGCATAATTTCCGTAACCATTCACAGTTTCTAAGAACACTCTGACGGCTTGCTGAAAATGTGCGGCTCAGTGTTGCGATATTATTTGGCAGTGAATTTGTTCTACTATCGATAATGCTATAGGCGCGTTTCAGTACCTGAGAAGACATGGTTTACTTTTGTAAGGCAGGATCAACGCGAGCGTTATTAGAAGCCGGCAGGGAGATATAACTGCGGCGAGAACAGGAAGTTGTTTGGTGGTGTCAAGTATAAAAACGACAGCCGCGCCAGTTTTCGGCGCTTGGAAAGGGATGCAAGATTAGGCACTTTTTTGTAAGGAAGTTGCACTTTCATAACGCCAGTATAAATATGCTAATCTGCGCGCACTTTACTCCAAACCGACTGTAGAGAGTCAGTTAATTAGCATGATGGCGACGCCATAATTTAAGACTATTGCAGTGATGGTAGGATAAGAAAGACCATGCATGAAACGTGGTTTGTTTGTTAACAGAAGATCATCGCTTTCGGCATCTCTTGAAGATGCCGGGCTTCTTCAGTGCTTCAGTAATGATGTGTTAAGTGTGACGGATCTAGCTTAAACTTTTAGGAAGAAACAGTTTAAGGTATTTCGACGATAGCGCTAGTGTCCTCTAAATGAACACATTCTTTATGTGAAAACAGCGGTTAAAACGAGATATCCATATAAACGCCTTAGTTTTTTAATATATTTTCATTTGTCATACGAAGCCCCAATTATTCAAGTTATCTTGATAGATTTCAACACAGTAATGACGACAGGGCTAGTTATTCTTTGTATATTGCGCCCGCCATCTGCAAGTTATGCTACGCGCAGTGCCATTATTGCATCTTATTAGTAAGAACCAAAGCTTCAGACACAACTCAAGCTTCGGGAAGGTTTAAAGACAGTGATTTACTATTTCAGACAGGACTGATAACGTTGTTGCAAGACTGTTAATAGTTAGAAATAAGGCAACGAGCATCCTTGGGCATTCTTCTCCATCCGTGTCTTGTTGAAATGTATTCCTTTTTAGTTTGAGTGGTAGTTGAATTAGCCTCCAGCGTCAGTCTTTCTCTTTGGCAGAAGACCTCCGGAAAGACTAGCGCAATCTGGCCGAATCGAATCTGCACGCTTCTTCAGCACCGGCCGTATGTTCAACTTGTTGTTTCAAGGAGTATGGTGTCATTCGCACCCAAAGCTTCCACCAAGAACTGCAACCCGTAAATTTCCCCCGTCTCATATTTAGTTCTGGGTGGCGCTAAAAATTCCTCCTGGACCCTCCCACCACCCCAATGACAGTCACTATCCACGCGTGGCCGTTTAGTACGTTGTCTGTAACTTCTGGCGCAGCTCGGGAATGACTTTCTGATGCTGCAGTTACGTGGCCTCAGCCGGAGAACGTTCCTTGCGGCATGCTCTGCGCCACGCAATCCGCCGCCGTGCAAACCAAGGAATTTAAAAAAATGAAAAATGGCAGGGGACTAATTCTTTATAAAGGCTCCGAGTGTATTAGATGGTAATATGAACCTTTTTACTGAGCAACCCCAACAGCAAAACAGCCAGCCTGCAAGAAAACACAATCCCTGGCATGATACGCGCGGGCTACTATCCCATCTTTTCCAGGGTCCGAGCGAACGCCCCCTTTTCGGAGGGACTCATATATAACGCCGCGGCCCGGACTTCAGTCGCTGAATGAAGTTTGTTCTCTCTCTCTCTCTCTCTCTCTCTCTCTCTCTCTCTCTCTCTCTCTCTCTCTCTCTCTCTCTCTCTCTCTCTCTCTGCGTGACGTTACGCATGTGCCCCTAGCTCGCCTGTAGGGACACACGGCGGAGTTTGGCATTCCTCTGCAAATCTGTCCAGCAGAAAATTAGTTTATACCTTTCTTGGTCGTGCTGATATGTGACCGGGATAGTTTTCTTGAGTTCATTAGCCGCAGAATCTGCAAACACTCATAAATTGCTCCACCACCATTTCAAATTGATAACACGTAAGTCTCAAAACTTTGCTACCTCCCAACATTCTAATCAGCTGCAGCCAAAAGGTCGTGACACGAGCTTCGAGAGCAACAAAAGTTTTTGAGAGCACTACTGACAAACACGTTTTGCTTAGATGTCTGCTAACGCATCAACGCAAGCAAGCACGGGCGCACAAAAATTTTCCGGATGAGTGATTGTTTATGTAGGAAAGAAAAGAAACATGTTCAAAATGGAATCCAACTGCAGGAGAGAAACACTTCCGCTATTGGCCGATGTCTCAGCTTATTTAAAAATATGGGGAACCCTATAGGTTCCGCGTATTATTTATGTCCGCCAACGAAAACTCCCGAGGCCCCACGTGTCGTTCAAGCGCGAGGTGTTCTATACCGTGATGCTTGGAAAGTTAGAAAAATAACGTCCCTATGTGTGTGCGGGCAGTCAACACCAAAGTCGCACGGCGTTTATAACATGATTTCCACCTGACGCTGATTCATCAGATTACTTGTATAAGCATTTTCAGCTTATTAGTTTCCAAAGTCCCCATTTTCAAGGTCAGTAAAGCGAAGATTATTGTGTGCATGTAAGCACGGACAAATGAAATGCATACCCGAAAAAAATGAACCAGTACATGCAAAAACGTAAAATATTGTTCGTGGAGGTCCAATAATGGCGCGCTATTGCTATAATTTGAATGCCACATTAATTCCCAACATTGTTATTGTAATTAAGCAACACATCAATTTGACTTGCATAGAAAGAAATCGCGCTATTTGCGTGTTCTCGTTCTTCATATTTTTGTATTCGTGTTTTCCACTTGTCCATGGCTGTACATATTACTTTTTTAAGGGATGACTATCCAAGACACATAAAATTTGTTCATACATCCCGCTTGAATTCTGTGTCACCTCGATGTATTGAGCTAAAAAGCTTCGCTTAGTGCCACTAGATAATGTTACAGGAGTATCGGCACTCCTTTATTCTATTGTTCCGTGCCGCCGCCATGATCATTGGTGAGTTCGACTCACGTGACGTTTTTTTTTAAACTGCGACAGTTATGGGCGCCGCCAGTTTGTTGTTGCGGTTTAGTCGGTGAACTCTGGTAGGCTTAGCTTGTCCCCCTGCTGTGCGGCTGCGCGCGACTGACGTCGTTCCGAACGTGAATAAAAGATAACTTGTGTAGCAGCATCCTCAGCAGCAGAAGGTGTCCGAAGATGCAGTTTTGCTGCAATCTTCGGCAGTCTTGTTAACAAGCGACCCGGTTGAAGTTAGCGGCGAGGCCGTAGATGCGGCAATTTCGCAACACAGATAAACATCAAAATGGGCGCCGTTACTCACTTTCGTTCCTCATGAGCGGTACTCTTACATTTTATGTAGTGACACTAGCTTCGCTGACTATCCACCTTCACAGTGTGTAGTGGCCCACAATTTCTGTGTTCCCTCTCGACTCCCATTCCGATTTTTGTCCCTTTTGCGTCCCTTTCAAAAGTGTCCCTTTTGGCGAGCCCTGATTGGCTAAAAGCAAACAACCGGAAGTGACGTAACGCAAGCGCAACAAACCTACTGTTAACGCCCATTGCTTAACCGGAAGTACGTCACCATGAAAGGGACTCAAAAGGGACGTTTTCAAAAGGGACAGTCACGAGAATACCGCCCCTGTTTTGTTTCTTTTCTTCTCTTCGCCTTTTCGGCTAAGAGCTGCGCCTCAAGCAGCCCCAGTTTCCAGTCGACTATACAGCTGCCGGTCACTAAGTCGACAAGACAGCGAACGCTCGTGGCCACACTCCCTGAAAGCAGAGATAGCCTGCAAACCTTTCGGCGAGCGATCTGCCCTTGGTCGTTCTTTTCGTGCACTCTCCCTGCAGTTTTCTCTTTTCTTTCAGTTCGCACCGCGCCTCTCTTTGCGGAGGCGACGGGTGCAAGACCGATCGTGCGTATCACGGATCCCCGTCGGAGCTGCATAGGCCGTCGCCTCTAATTACGCCACGCCCCCTTTCGCTGTCGACGGATCGAGACATCGCCTTGCGCCGCACTGGGGAGCAGATGTAGGTGAAGGCTCCCCGCTGGCTGCTGCTGGCCCCCCGAACAGTATAGGCGGCCGTCGAACCACCGCAACACGGCGAGGATAAAGAGAAGAAAAAGGGTTTCCTCAGGGGTGCCCCCGGCAGTCTCAAGAGTACGGCACGACGGCGAAGCATTCAGCGCGTGGTTACGTTCGTCATTGAGACGCTTATATTCTCCACAAGCCGGATTTTGTGAAGGGCTTCGACTCACGATAAGTCGGCAGCACGGTGTCTCAAAGAAGGAGATGATAATCTCTACCGGTGGCACTTTTGTAAAGACAACGATACGTAGTTGACC
The DNA here is from genome assembly GCA_013339765.2 of Haemaphysalis longicornis. Lineage (NCBI taxonomy): Eukaryota > Metazoa > Arthropoda > Arachnida > Ixodida > Ixodidae > Haemaphysalis > Haemaphysalis longicornis. The sequence continues at coordinate 54,403 of JABSTR010003550.1, forward strand.
GACGGCCGCCTGCCGCAGAGACGGTGCGAAAGGAAGCTCTGCTTGTGGACCGTTTCGCTGCACGGCGGTTTGTTCACGTTTCAGAACGTTCGGGGTGAAATTATTTTTGAATACTTGCTTAGAGCAGATTTATTGCTTACTGAGGAAAGGGTGACAAGCAGATGAATAATGATCCTACGTCCCTATCATTAGAATAGCGATCAAGATTCTGTTGATGAAGATGAACAACTTCATACCCTTGCATTTTCTACACTACGTCAAACTCATCGGTCACTGTCACTGACGAAGAGGAGGATCGAGCTTCCATTCTTCCCATCTTCCGCTATGTGTCTCTGAGCAGCGCTACCATTCCATTGTCCCTGTATCCTATCTGCATCCTTCTGATTCCCCCGTCATTGCATGCCTCGTTGTTCTTGAGGGATTGCTCATCCGCTCGTCCGTAAGCAGGATGATAGCTATGATGACGTGACTCCCATGCTCAAAAATAAAATAGTAAATCTCGACAACTTGTGCACCGAAGGCAAAAGCGAGATCCACTCTCAGACCTCGGCATTTAGTAAAGAGTAAAGTCGGACATGGCCGTTCAGGAGTTTGGCTCGTCAACGGGGTGACCCTCACTCGTCCTGGCCTTAGCCGCCTCGCCTTAGGCGGTATAAGCTTTAGCAGGACGGTGAATATAGCGGGATAAAGGTGAGGAGGGGGACGTCCGTACGAAACCAAATAATATATTCACGCACACTACCCGTTCTAGGGCAGAAAGAGCCATTTCTTTTTCGACGGGAGTGAAATGAAGTTACATCTCCGCATCATTCACATGCAAAGCTTGTCTCATTCTTTACAGGAGCGATGAAAGCAAAATACAATTTTGTTTCTTTTGAAACAACTAGCCTTTGGTAACTCACTCACCTCCATTCCAGCCACAAAAGCCGTCTTTTTAACCGAAAAAACGCAAGAAGTATGCAAAAACTTTCATATTGTTCGCCACACCACATCGCGAGTACGTAACACAGCAATACCAAAAAACAGAATTAGTGAGCGTTAAACTGCACTTGGGTATTCAATGCTATAGAACTATAGCTTCCTGAACCGAGGCGGCTCATTCAACCTCACCATCCCGTGGCTAATTAAGCTTCTATCATCTCCAAGCCCCACTATGATCGCACAGTTTCGTTGTTCGCAGCCTCTTTTGTCCGTGGCCGCCAATGACAAACAACTCCTGCAACGTCCTCTAACTACCGCCGTGAAAAAAGGCTGGTCGTTCCTGCTTAATCTCTTTTCCTTAATAAATAGCTCAGTAGTTGGAATCCTTTTGTAAAAACGTCATTGTTACTGAAACAAAGGCTGTCTTTTTAATTACCCCCAACTTTTATTTCGTCCTCGTGGATCGTTCAAAGCCAAACTAACAAGATACGCGCGTTTATGGTAAGAAGTGGCCGTCGTTTGCACGCACTGAGCTCATCTGCATGAGTGCCCCAAACGCCCAGCACCGCGGTAACGTTTCAATCGTGGACGTGGCTGCGCCCATATACGGAAAACATTGAAGAGGCGTACGCGCAATCACCTCTCCGTTAAGACACGCGTCATGAGCACGAAAACAAAAGTTTGTTTTATTTTCGAAAAGATTAGGTGTTTCATAGTACCCCAGCGCTTTTCGGAAGCAAATGATGCTTTATTCACTTCGAGAAACAGGCAATTTAAGCCAAAATTTTAAATATCCCGCTAAATTGAACATTCCGTCACGTTGTACAATGGCGTTCTAGCGCCTGAAACTGATATATTTTAGTATGTCGACTCCATATGCACCCACACGCGTCGATCGAGAACAGCGGTTTTTGAAAAAATACCACCTAGTGGACCCGAGCCCCCAAAGTCTGGATAGCCTGATCCGGATATAACAATGCTCTCGCCGAGGAGCTCGGCTTGCATTTACAACCTCACACCACTAAAACGCTGAATGCTTCGAAGGCACGAGCGGCAGAGTTGTGGATACGCGGTGGACGGAAAGCGACCATTCCGCGATAGCCACAACAGACGAACGCCCAGCCGTCGGCACCGCTGCCTCGTCAGCCCCGTCGCGACGGACGAATTAGACTGGTACGTATGTGCCGTATTTTGATTACGGTTAATAATAGTTCAATTTCAGTAGCAGTATCGCTTATGCCAGTTGGCCGGTATCGTGTATGGAAAAGCCGTTCACGCGAGCTCTCTGCTTCGACCCAGAAAGAAAGAAAGATACGAGCGTCAATGCGCGGTGTTTACGATTTTTTCCCCAAGGTCAGAGCGATTTGGACGAAGTCGGCGACGAGCGCCAGCATGTCCAGGAGTGAGCAACGTAAGGGTCCCTGCCGTAATCACTTCATCGGAAAGAAGCGAGCACACTCGTACCTCCTTTAGCTCTCTTCTCCTCCGTTTGCAAAGTTCACAAAACGTAGCCACTTGCTTCGCCTAGGTTCGTCGTTGGGCACCACATGAAAGAGAATCTCCTCACCGGTGGGGATGTCGCACTCCCTTTGACGATTTGCCCGTACTACATGGGCATTTCAAAACGCAGCAACGAAATTTCATTGTAAAGTACTCGAACAAACTGAAGTTTTCAGTGTTGTAAACTGGCAACGAGCTCGTAACGACAGCAGCAAGCCAACAACCATTCGAAACTTACGCGACGACTGGCACTATCTCGTCGCTTCTTGCTGTTCCTTACTCCACTCGTTCTATTTTACCTTTGCTGGTTGGCGATATGACGGCCAACCTCCTGTGAAGGGATTACGATACGAAGCAAGGGTCGCGGCTAGTGCGTGCTGGAACGGTTCGTTGGCCCCGAAGAGCCTCGAACCCCGAAAATTCGTCTGCGCGACGGCGAGATGTCGACTCGGCCGGCGCCTAGTTTCGTACGCATTGGCGCACACGCTTGCGTGTTCTGTTCGGACTTCACCGTTTACTCCACCGTTCTTTGTCATAAGAAGAATCTTGCATATGTTTTCACGGGCATTTTAGCTCGCTATGCAAACTGTAACCCTGCCCGATAAATGCGTTTGCTTTTGCCGGCCTCCGCCAATCGAGGAGCTTTAGCCCAGTGTGACGGCATAGGTTCTGTTGCGGGAAATGAGCTGGTGGGTCGCATGATATTCCCGTTTTTCCTAATATGTAGCTTATTTGAGCGAAGTTTTTGCGTTATAAGTGGTGTCGTTATGGTCTAACGAGGCAATCTTTCGAATGAACCAAACTTGTGTTTTCTCTTCCTGGCTCCTTTAAGACACGCGGCATGAGCACGCTTAAGCCGTATTTTTTTTTTATCGCGGAAAACCTTCGACTCGGTTATTTGAGCTTTAGTGATGTCAATTATGGTGTCCTATCACTTCGCGAACACCAACTTCCCGACAGGTTTGCACATTTCTGGGTGCACATTCAACATTCCAGTCAGCAAACACCCGCAATGAAACGGGAATTCTACTGCAACTTAAAACTGCGATTTTCTTGCGTAATTTTCTAAGCTACCCCAACTTCTCTGTAATCTTGACAGTACGGGTTTTTCTAAAATTGGGGGACTACACTCTTCACAAACTGAGGAAAGTTAGCACGTGTCAAGATATCTTACACGTTTGCCGTTTTCGTTTTTCGCGTTCCACTGGAAGTACAGACGTCGTGTCAATCGCGTAAACGGGTAGCTTGAAGGGTGAGAGGTCAGGTTAAAAAGGGGTCGGAGAGAGTATGGATCCGTGAGGGGTCCCCAGGTCAAACTAGAACGATGTAGCCTCGGAAGCCTTGTGTGCCTTATGTGGACCACTCATTGCTCATATCTTCTCATAATTTCTCTTCCCACCTCACCATTTTTGTCAATGTATTAAGTGGGTGGCGCACATCTTTGTTTACTGCGTAATCTTCTGTGCGCGCCTCCGATGCGTGTTTTCGGTGCCTGCTATCCAAAAAAAAAAAAAAAGAAAACCAATGAACCAGAAAGAAACGACCAAATCACCGTAGCGCCCTTACGAAGACAAATCAGCAACAAAGAGGACGACACAAACACGGAGGATCAGCAGAAAATCCAAGCCATGGAAAACAAATTTGGAATGAAACTGAGCGAAGTGCGGCTCAGTTCACGAGCGAAGCCAACTCAGTATCGACACAAATTGCTCAAATATTTGTTCTTTTGGTTAGGTGTAAGGAGCATTGCAAGATTCAGAAAGCGAAATCGCGTATTAACTAATGATTACGCGAGTTCAAGTTGTAAAATTTAGCTAGTAAGCCAGTTTCATCATCAAGACAGCTTCCTTGCTTGCTTGCTTGCTTGCTCTCCCTCCCTCCCTCCCTCCCTCCCTCCCTCCCTCCTCCTTTTCTTCTTTCCTTCCTTCCTTCCTTCCTGGTGCTTCTGGTTCACCACGCAAAACGTAAATCTTCACCTTTATTTGGAGCTTAGAAAAATCTGGAGACTCCAAAAAGCTAACTGTTTTGAAAGGAAACGCACTTTAGGGGGGTTCCGCCGTGTAGGTTGTACGCGCTTACTTTTAATCGGGCTGTATGCAACCACGGCACGAAGGAGCGCTGGTGGTCGTTCGTTTCTGTCAGCCAAGTACCCGCCCGCCCTTATCCGGCGAGAGTAACCGCCAAGACGGCGACCTCCGCTCGGAGGAACGACAACGACCCTCAGGTGGAGGTCGCGCGGCTGATAACATTCCCTGCCTATCAGCGCGCCCAAAACTTGAACGCTTCCATCGAGCCAGACCGCCGACGAGTGACACCACGGTTTCCCAGTAGGAAAAAGCTGATGCGGCAGAGATGCTTTCCAGATCTGCACCAGAACTGGCACGTGTTTTACATACAACTGGCCTCGTTGTGTACCACGAGGCAACAATACCAGCCTACAAGCGGCCGACAAACGTATTCGGATAATCTATTTCTCTCCCCTCTAATATTACGGATCGAAGGCCACACATCGAAATGATGGTGGCTGTATCGACAAGCCGTATCAAGTGCATAAACGCCGCATTTACTATATAATATACCATCTCATTTGCTCTTCGGCCGTGCACTTAAAGCAGCTTCGAGCTCCCTGTCGCGAATATGTAAACAAACCCTTTACTCTAACGGTGCATATCGCTGCGTTGTGCCAATATCTTATCGACAGGATCTTCTACGGGAGCCGGTGCAATAAATGCCATGCCTAATGGGGTGCTATATTGGCCCTGCGTATCTCGGATTAGCCTAATGGACGTCAGGACATGATATGCATTTGCAGCGTGCCAGCGAGGCTCGACACTGAAGGCCTTCCTTTCGCCTTGTCTCCGTTGGTTTTGCCTGTGTTTTGCGGCCCAAGTGAGGCATATCCGTCGTCTATTAGTGAAATCTTCGAGGTAAGTGCAGGTGGGAGTTGAGCATCAATTCATGCATCAGGACCAGGAAGCAGCTAGAACTGCAAGCGTGCCTCGAATGTCCGTGGCCGGTAATACGTAGCGGCCTTGTCAATTCCTCCATCGTGTGTCGGAAGAGAGTGTTTCGTGTGGCATATCGCGAGGGATATTTGAGTGAGGGAAACGATCGCCTTCTAACCACCGTAGAGATCAAAGGTGATTCGCAGGTCGTGAAAAAGGTAGGCCTGGAAGGTGGGCGGGAGTTGCAAAAGAGATTATGATACTGGTGGAGAAAAGCAGAAAACAAGATTGATGTAGCGTGACAGTTGTCCCCCGGTACAAACGAAGTGAGAATTCCCTAATTCGGTCGCTTACAGCAGCGCTGAAATTAGAAGGGCATGGTGTTTAGTGTAGATGCCTTAAAACAGATCGCAAAATTTAGCATGTTATCCTACAAATTGCATGGGGATGTTAAAATCAATCAATCAATCAATCGATTCACCAACTATTTAATCAATCTATCAATCATATATGGAGTACTGAGTTTTTTTTAACATTTATTGCTTCCTTCTCCCTAGGAAGAGTCTATACAGGTGCCATTTCCCTCTCAGGCAGCTTTAACTTCAGGGCGTTTCGGTAGTTAAACTTCAAATGATTTTGCAGCCCACAGAGTTATTCCCGGTGGTTTTAATATTCCTGGAACCTAGTGGAACCGCTCCTCCAGCCCAATAGTGAACACATAACACGGCTTTCCTTTAAGCACCAACCGTGCAAGAAAACTTTGCAAAGCACTCAAGAGCAATCAAGTAGTAATTCGTACATACAATGTGATGTGTCAACATTCCGGATATAACGTAAACTGGCCTCGCCCCTTTTGCTTCTCCAGAAACATGGAAACCGCAGTAGTGATTTAAACTGTCACTTCGAGAAGGTCAAGTTCAGCTCACAAATTCAGAGTATTATGGATATTTTTTATTAATTTCTTTCTGGCACACTTAGTCGGAGATGAGTTCTTTTTTACTTGAATATTTGCACGGGTTCACGGACAATGCCCAGCTTTCACCACCTCCATCTCACACGTTGATGACATCATCCGTCATGACACTTATCTTAAGTATACGGCAACCTTTTGCAAGATTACACGCTTGCGCCAAAAAAATTGAACGAGAGGACCGGCTTACAGCCGGCCAGATAAAGTGCATTTAGTGGGCAACGCATCGACGGCAATGAAGGCTCTCGCCACCCCAAGCAGGTTTCGATAGCGCAAAGTGCCGCAGCGCACGCGATCGGGGGTGCGTCCGCCAATGGCCGAAGAAGTTGGACGGCTCCGTTTTCCCCTTAAAAGTCTTCGTTGCCGTATGAGCCGGTCGTCCACCATACGAAGCCCAGCTCCAATCCTCGCAAAAAGGGCAACGAAGACTGCTTTGCGAAGACAGCATCGTAGTCAACGATGCCGAATACGCTGCTGTCTAAACGGAAATCAGCGCCACCTTCATTGCATGCGAACGAATTACAAACTTGTTCCCTGGCCATTGTTCCGGCGTCCAGCAGTAAGCACGCAGCGTTGAAGCAACAAAAGAAGAACATTTATTTGTGGCAGCGTGCCGGTATATATAGCGTGAGGCAGCTGCATTATCACAACCAAGCGGTACAGAAACAGTGATAAGCGAAAGGCAGATACAAAAGGCGCATGCGCAGTTAACACGATACAGCCATAACGTTTATTGTAACCTAATATTTGTGTACCTACTTTACTTTGCTTTTCAAAGTGACTAATATTTGTTCTTATGGTATTGGTTTTTTACAGAACTTCGCATTCAGTTTGTTCGTAAAATATGGTCTTGGGCTAGTTGTTACCCACGCAAAAGCCATATCGGAATTTATGGACGCAAAAAAACCGCATGTCACGCAGTTGGGTTGGCTGAGACGGGAAATGATGTCATTCTTTAAAGTTATTAAGACAGTTGCGGAAACAATTTGAACCCGGCCTTTTGGGCTATGATGTGAGGAGTGAGAGCAGCGTTCGCAAGAGTCTTATTAATGAAAATTTCATCTGGACGTGGTAGAGACGGGACGCCGTGTAGGTAGGTAGGTAGGTTGAAAGAACAAGGCGCTTGGTTTCATGGATGCCTGGTTTTGTGTTTCCTTTCTCGGGCGCGACTTGACGCCAAGGGCGGTTTTCACACACGCGTGTCTGGCGCGGGATCCGCATACTGCCCTTCGTCTTACACTTTTGGAGGAGCGTGTCGCGCCAACTCGGCAAACCAACCTGCCCCTCGCAATTTTGTGGTACTCTCTCCTCCACCGTTTTCTTTCAGTCTTCGGTGTTCCCATTACTCGCTCGGTTACGACGCCTTCGCGAAACTACTGTGGTGGACGGCTAAGTGCTGCACACAAAAAAAAGACTGCGGCAATGGGCGCGACCGCGGCGGAAGGTGTTTCTGTTGGGCTTGAACAGCACAAGCTGGCATGTAATTATTTTGTGTTTGCTTTTATCGAAGGCTTTCTTCGACACTGTTTTTAACGGGTTGATTTTCTTCATTGGCTATCGTGAAAATAAATTCAAGGCGTATTCCTACTTAAGAGAACGCAGGTACTCACGGAGCGTAACATACTTTTCGACCACTGGAGGTCCCTTGCTTTGCGGATCGCCCGAGCGGGCCAACGTCTATGTGTTGACTCGACATGCCACGATAAAGGCAGCCGCTGTCGGAGGCAAAAACGGGCAGCCGCCAGCACTCCGCTGTCGCACAAACATCCAAGTCGGCAAGACGCCTTTCGCACCGTGTCTCGCCCAACACAACTAAAATGAGACCATGATGTGGAACCCAGAAATGATGTCTGCGCACTCGCTCGTCCTTAAGGAGTCGATAGCCAGCAACCGCAAACTCACTTCGCAACGCCGGAGCCTAGAAAAACGGGACCTATTTTCTCGAAAGACGAGCAGGTGGGGTGCCAGAAGCCACGAGGTAAGCGGGTAGAGTTCTTCTGACAGGTGCCGAGATATATGGTCGCCACATGGGTTCGAAACCCGCAGGCGAGCAGTGAGGACACACAATGAAGTTTGCGTGCGTGGCTGAGTTTGCGTCGATGACGCCAGCTTGGGACGGAGTTTGAGCCCTAAAAACTTCTGCGATTACGCCCTAACTAGGTCCGCTACGCACGCAACAGGCATACGGATACACTACGTAAACACGCAATAAACGACTGCCGGGATCTCTGAAAGCTACGTCCTTGGCGCCCCTACACTCCCTTACCAAGTCGGGACCTCCCTCGGTACTTCCCACATTTATATGACTACGCTACTGTCACGCGAATCGGTCAGCTCTATAGGTGCGGTGGACTAGGTTGTGCAAAAAATTGGCTCAGCTTGCACTGGTGGTGCAAGGCTGGAAAACCACCAGAGCTCGCGACCCCTCTCCCTTCGTGGGCGACTCAGCTGTTGCTGCTCACATAAATTTTCAAACATATCAACATATCATTTGGGAATGTCCCCAGAAGAAGGATCCGCGAGGTGCTTTGCTATTAATTAACACCGAGGAGCAGTGGGAGACCGTTCTGCGCAGCTCCGACCTGGACGTACAGATCCGGGCTGTCCAAATGGCCCAAGACGTTGCCGGTGCCCAAGTACTTCTGGCTGCCGTCTGAAGGGGGTGAAGAGACTCCGCCCCCTTTTCTTCGACACCATGTTTGGCAAATATATGTTGTTTCTCTCTTTTGTTGCAACGTGGCACGCTGCCGCGGGTTAACCCGGTGGTGTTTACGCCATTTTCAATCTCATTTAATTCCTGTCCCATAAGGAATACTTAAACGAGTATAAAGGGAAAACGGGTGGATTTGAAAACCCACACCAGAAACGTCATCGCAGATTTAAAGGGATTCAAAACCACGACCAACTATACGTAAAGTTGGTCATGCAATTAAGAAATGAAACAGGCAACAGCAACGAAACGTTCAACTAGATAGGTTCCACGTTCCCTTTGGAACGCTCGTGGAAACGCAACGTGGTTGTATAAACGTTGTAGTAGGGTGCCTCGAGGCAAGCGCGTCTCCGCCGTACGGCGGCGCTGGCATTGAGGCAGCTGGCCTGTAGCAGTGGAATGCGGTAAATTTAAATTGACTTGAGCAAACCTTCAGTGTGTTTACCTTAGGAAGAGCGCGACGGAAGAGGAACGGCATGAGAGGTGAGCGCGAAAGCAAAGGGAGGCATCTACTTGGCAAATGTCCGACGAAGGACTACCGTCTTTTGTCGACGTTTGCAAGGAAAGGAGCAGATACGCGGCCAATTTTTGTATGAGACGAAGTGGTATTTGGTCTTAATAGCCCCTTTAAGGCACTTCATCCTACATTATGCCTGCTGCTTGTGAGAAAGAGCGGAAACATTGAAAGCTCATACCGGTATAATGAAGAGCCGTTGCCGGACAGTATTGAGTTCCACCTAAATACTGCCCTTGGCGCGTACAATTTTGCAAACTCGTTTCTCTCAGCCGCAAATTCGAGAAAGGGTGATTGGAATATTCCACTTTCCTTTACATAACCCCCTTCGCACTCTGCAGACATTTCGGTTTACGCTTCCTTTGCGGAACACAGTGTGCGCGTTGGCAGACGCATTTCCACCGATACGGACTGGGCAAAGGGGATGACAGGGCTGTCAAAAACGGCTGGTGCGTACACGCATAGCGGCCAGCTGTGAGACATGTCATCGTTCAGGGTGTACTTACTCGAGCTAACAAATACGGCGTAGCTGTTGACAGGGGTATGTGCGAATTATGCGGTTTTGAGTGAAACGTTACATTTTCATCTTGTCAACTTACAGATCGCAGTGCGTGTAAGTGAATAATCCCTGGTTTTGTCAAATGTTTTATAGCGTAATAGCATCGGGATAATGACTCAAAACATCTGTCGGCGCCACGTCGCGGGATAATCGTGCAGCTGAGCCTGATTTTCGCATCATCGTATCGATTGATCGTCTGCCATTTTTTGTGTGTACATTGCCCGCGACAAAATTTTGTTAACAATAAGTAAAATATTTGAACGGAATGACCGTTTCTTATTTATTAAATAAAAACCCAAATTTCCGAAGTAAGCTCGTAAGAATTAGGGTGCCACTCTTTTAAGGTACCAATTAACCATTAACCCACGAGGGTTAACTGTAAAACGAATGCGAAGCATGTGGTTATTCAATCGTCCCAGTGAGGGATCGTATTGCTCGTTCCGAAGCGTGTGGTACGACTAGTACATCAGACTAAGCGTACGTCAGGCGTAATCGAAGAAGCGAATGAAGACGCACTGGCGGGCATGAAACAGTCAACCGAGCAGACTCTACCAGGGCCCTATTCTCGACTGCACCAATTGCCGGCAATTCGCCCATGTTTTTTTGCGTAAGCACGACGTAAGCAATCAGTGACGTGTTGCATATAAGCTATGACGACATGCAGTGTAATTTGACAAGTTCACTCATAAAGATCGCTACCAAGGTATCAAATAGTGTGCAAAAAAGATATAAAACACTTGGCATGTACTATAAAATTAAGACGGTAGCTGAGGCTGACAAGAAAAACACATTTCTGGAGGTCAAATTTGGCGTCAACACCACAAGGCGATCGAGTAACGTTGATCCAAAAGCGAGCGAAAGGCGGATGTCGAGCTAAAGAACATCACACAATTTTTTTACCGTATCTATTTATTTCTTTCAATCACTTTTAGTTAACATAGCTGGGCTCTCTGCTTCAATGCAAGCTTTGTTGCGTTACCAACTTCTTCCCGGCCGCCACCGCCGCCACGCCATCATCTGCTGCCATGTTACAAGTTTATGGCGTGATCACAGAAAAAGACGGCCGCGACCATCGTTTCTATGATACAAAAGAACAGCGAAGCGCTACGCCTGATAACCGCGGAGCGCACCGATGTCGCCGATTCACTCATTCGTCAAGCTCGACTTCAATCAGCGCTGTAATGAACCAAATAGTCACTTTTATATATATGTTATTTTTCTCTTGAGTTCGATCATGTGACCCAGCAGCTTACTAGGACGAGTATGGACAAATGCCATGCATTGGGTTCTCTTTGTCATGGAGAGGCTTCTACTGCCCTGTTATGTTGCGGTTACGCCAAACAAATAATTTTTTTTATTTTATTGCCAAACATATAAGCAAAATACTGCACGTTATTTGTATGCTCCATGATCGCTGACTTGGAAGAAGTTGAAACTATAATTTGTTTCGGTAGGAAACATGCGTTAAACAGCGCGCATGCGAAACTGCGCCTGCTGCAAATTGCCGCACATTTCGCGGCGCCGTAAGCCGGGGCAATTTTTTGCCCTATATTGCTTGTATTTTGCGACAAAATCACAGCGCCATTTTCAAGCTGTTACGTAGCATTACACATCACTTTTACGCAGGCTGAAGTTGCCAATGCATCACGTTATCGTTCCCGCCAATTGTTTAAATTACGTCACGCCTTCTCAGCCAATCACAGAGGGGGGGGTGTATTACAAGCAGTATTGTTGTTGAATAGCAAAGACAGGCTTACTTTGTCATGTCCGCTGCATTTAGTCTGGCTTTTCATTGCCGGCCAGAATTATGCGCCTTTAGTAACGAGAAATAAGGCAAACTTTAGAACTGGTGTCCGTAAACGACATGAAACGTCAAAATGACGACGGCACACATAACCGCTTTGTCAACCGGAAACACGTGACCAAAATTGAAAGCCAACCAGAAAAGACTTCCGGCAAATTGCCAGAATTGCCGGCAATTTGTGCAGTCGAGAATAGGGCCCCAGAACGCGGCGACGAAAACCTGCTAATGGCGCAGAGCATTTAGTGGCGACGTTATTACCCTAGGCCTCGTGTACGGACGTCAGCGTGCTCCTCCGTGACAGCCTCTCTCTCGCCCTCTCTCGCTCTCTCACTCTCGTCGCTCACTATCTCTCTCTCTCTCTTACCCAGGAAATAGTCAAGGTGCACGAAGTAACTTGGGTAGGCGACCCTACAATGGTCGGGGGTTCCTGTGCCGTGGGCCACTTCTCTAAAACGACGTGGGCGTGCGTTAAGGTTGGATATCGGTCTAACAATATCATCCCATACCCGCCGAAGGGATTGGCAAACGACGATGACCGTTGCCGCCATTAGCTCACGGCTGATTCCCCACTTTTCATTTGGCTGCGACGTCAACCAGCCACCCACAATTCTCACATACGCTTCGAATTTAAGCACGCAGGCAGACCTTTATTGGCCCACTGGAGCACGGATGTACACTTGCCGCAGCCTCCAGTAAAGGACACACCACATGGTCACATCTTCCTCGAAGTACTCACGCATACTCACGGAGTACTCACGAAGTACTCACGCTTGGCGATGTCACGCGTAGAACTGCGTATTATCGGCGAGCAGCAAATGCAAATGTAAGCGTATGTTGCGTCTAAGTACGCAAGCTTGTACGTACCGCATTAAAGAGTTTTAGCAGTCCGTCCGTTCCGTCGTGTACGTAGCTACCGTGTTGACCGGGACCCGTCTGAACACTTGGGCATACGTCCGGGTAGGGGGATTAGTTCCGCGGGCCTGCCTTCGCCCTGTCCGCGCCTCCTCGCCATTCCGCGCGCGCAGTCGCAGACAGGTCCCGGTCCAACCCGGTAACAACGGTACACGACGGAACGGACGGACTTCTAAGCGCGCAATGCGCGCTGTAACCTGTTCCGTCCGAGTGACCGGTGTAACTTGACATGGTGTATCCCTGTGCGTTTCGTTCTTCGCGCGTTTAAAAGGTTGTCACGTAAGAAAAGTCCCGGTTATTACGTTATTTTCCGGATACATTTTAATGACCAGAAATGATACAGGCAAGCTTCGTTCGAAGGGACTCCAGCGGCATTAGGCCTAGTCTACAACCGCAGTCGTGGTGGCGGCCGCTGTCATGGGTTTGTTTGCCGCTAGCCGACGAACCGCACGGTAGGGCCCCGTTGAGTGCGCCCTTACGTCAACGTGCGAGAAGGCCGTTTTTATTTGTCAATGTCTTTCGTCTTTCCCCAACTCGTCCCCTGATGATCCTTTCTACGAAGACCCCAATTTTCTGCATGCTCTAGGTGTGTTTTCTATTAAGAGTGGCCTGGCAAGGGTAGTGTGAGATGGGGTCTACAATCCCCCTCACAAAGAAATCACTGATCATCGATCTCCAACAGACATCTCTAACGATTAAGATCACCTCCCCCTCCTCCCTTCTTCCCCTTCCCCAACTACGGCCATGTGGCCTCTCCCATCTTAATAATGTCATTCATTCATTCATGTCTTAACTTTCGCTCACGCCTACTTACTGCAAACAATATATGCACGTATGCTCTCCCCACTGAGCGCCAAACTCGTTGTAAGGAAAAAAAACCCAAGGATTGTGTCTTACGCAAACGTGTTTTTTTTTTTTTTTTTTTGGGGGGGGGGGGGGGGAAAACGGCTGGCCGCGTCATTTTATTACATGAGCTGGTCGCGTCCGCGTTATTGCCACTGCCCGCGGTATTTTTCGGCATCTCCCAAACCGGTTCGTCGCTGGCCTGGGGACTACTTTCTACTTGCCGGCAACCCGGCGGCTGCCGGCTCTTCAATCCATGTTATTCTCACCGCCACTTCTTTTCTTTTTACGACACCGTAAAAGCCACGATTGTTTGAAATGGGCTCCACCTAGGTCGTGTTTTCTCAGCAACATGTTTCTTTTTATTTGTTTTGGGCCGTGAAGACAACGAAGGAGGCTCCTCGCACCTTTTTCGGTAAGGAGCCTTTGTCGGTGCAATTTACGACCATTTATCGTGGTCAACCGTGACGGAAGCCGCCAAGTCGCCAAGGTGCGCCTGTGTATCTAGAGTGTTGCACAGCCCAGAAGATCCAAACGTCGTTTCAGAATACGTCGCCATGAATGGAAGCGAAAGAACGTGGAGGAAAAACCCGGACGAAGAAAGGGATTCACACCTTACCATTCGAACAGTGGCGAGGCTATTCCGTTAGCGCCTTGCATACGATCAGCTCCTAGAACCAAATTTTTTGACGAAAAAAAAAATGGCCGCATATCTGCTTCTTTTGTTGCGAATGTCGGCGAAAGACGACAGTAGATCTGGCGCCCCTGCCATGTAAACGCCTCCCTTTTGTTTCCCGCCCACCAATCATGCTGCTCCTCTCCCGTCTCGTTCTTCCCAAAATAACACGCTAGAGGTTTGGCCAAGTCAATTTAAATTTACCGCGTTCCGCTGCTCCCAGTCGGGTGCCTCGATGCCAGCGCTGCCGTACGGCGGAGAGGCGTGTGATTCGAGGCACACTACTACAATGTTTAGAGAACCATGTTGCCCTGCTCCACGTGCATTCCAAGCGGGGCATGGAACCTATCTAGTGGAACGTTTCATAACTGCTGCAGTTTGATTTCTTAAGATTCCGCAAGGAGCTATGGTGGCGCGGGCAGCAGCGGGCGACGATTTTGCGCCGTTGATGTAGTTTCATTTGATATCGCCAAAAACAAGTATCCATGATTTTTTTTTAAATGAAGGAACACTGCAAATATCTCTCATGAATTGATTTGCTGCATAACATGTCCGTAATGTTTTGTTCTTGTTCAACAATGTCGACAAGTATGAAGATTGACACCGAACGTAGGCGTTTAGGTTTGGCTGTGGGTATATAAGACTATTGCACTGACTCCCATTCACTTTGGCCGGGTGGCTGAATCGAGTCAGACAGACAGACCAAAATTTTTGTGCCTAAGTAGCCCAAGAAAGACTGTCGTTTTTTCTTTTTGAAAAAAGAACCAATAGATGACTGGAGCACTTCTAGACTTTCTCATCAGCAGTTGATCGAACACATCGCTAAGACAAGCCGTATTGCAAGGTTTTGTCCAGGCATTAAAGGGGACATGACCACTTTGTTTAGCTTTAAAGAAGTGACCTTCCGCGAACCACCACTCGGTTCCAATCCAGCCACGAAAGACTCTTCGTTAACCGAAAAACTCCAAGGAATTGTGAAAGGATTGAATTTCGCGCTACAGTGGCATATTATGGGCCGGAGTGATGCAATGAGGGCTACCGCACTATACATAGTCATCAGTGTGTAAACTGTGCGTTAGAATTCTAGTGATATATTCAAACAGAACTAACGGCCCCTCTACAATCGCCCAGTCATGCTTCTCCTTGGCGGGCTGCTCTGGTGACGTCATACGGACGTCACCGGAAAGAGGTCGAGGAGGCGCCAGTGCTTCGCCTGTTTTCCTTGATATCTCGGTAATTCCTCAGAAGTGTGCGATAAATTTGGTATCATTGTTATCGGGGCAAATAAGTCTTTCTAATGAACCAAACTTGTATTTTGTCTTCCTGTCCCCTTTAAAAAGGGCCCGTGTCAGATATGGGCGCTAAGCGTTGTCATTGTTGTTAACATGGAATGCTCTATCCGGAAACATCGCCGCCCTCACCGATTCACCACGCTTCAAATCTGCTTTGTTATCTCATTTAGAAGCCGGTGAGGATTTGCCTTTCCTGTCAAGTGTATTATGCGCGCTGACAATGTGTGTTTGCCTCTCTTAAAGCGTGTTACATGTTGTTGCTGACTGACTACATTTGTTATTAGTATTGGTCCTCACCAAATATATATATATATATATAGAATATATATATCTATAATATCATATATATATAGAGAGAGAGCGAGAGGAGAGCTCTTTAGCTGCGGGCTGGAGAGGTGAGCTCTGCTAGCGGCAGTGCTTGCTACGCCAGATGGGGGATTACAATGCAGTGAAGTGAATGTGAGAGATCGGGAAAGCAAAATAGAGAAGAAAACAAAAGTTAAATAAAAAAGCACGCAATGAAATTCAAGAAAAAAAACTCGAAATAAAGTTAAGTAAAAGAAAAAAAATAGAGCGAGGGAGCCCAGGAAGCGCAGAGCGCCTAACAAGAAAAATAGTTGAGACTTGTACCATGCTGATGTACCCCCTTGTGGGCTCTTAAAGTATATAAATAAATAGAAATATTCCAGAAGGGTATGCTGACGGCCAGTTGGTACATTGTTTAGACTAAAAAAACAGCGCAAACGACGGGACGAAGAAAGGTAAGACTAAACCACAGGCGCTAACCACAGGTTATACTAAACAGCGCCTGTGGTTTAGTCTTACCTTTCTTCGTCCCGTCGTTTGCGCTGTTTTTCTTAGTCTAAATAGATATATATGTAGCAGCTGGAGTCCGTCCCTATCCCTGGTCTGAAGTGAACTGGGCTTCGTTAAAAAAGCACTGCAGACACCGCCCTGCCTTCGTACCAAACTTTATTCCAGCATCGGGCATAAAACAGCCATGTCGCACAACGAAACAACACAACGTGAAAAAAACGCTCAAACCATGTTCGAGCGCAGCCATCCACACCGAGAGACCATCCGTTTTTTGTATTTGAGGAGAGAGGTGATGATTTCGAGGCTTCCAAAACATGGCCCAAACATACCATTTCAGCAAACTCAACAACATCTATTTCCAATTTAGTATTCCTGTTTCTTTCCTCGAATACTTTTCCCAACCATACCCTTACAATATCTTGCGAATTGAGTAGTGTAGTTTCTTTCCTCAACAGAACATTCATAAAACGCGGGGAAGCAGCGCCAAACTCTCGAGTACACTCCTGAAAAGCCAGGCACGCAGTTGCCAGATGCTCGCGAAGCAACTCGGTAATGCCATTTTAGCGACAGTTCCGCGTACTTTCTACCGCGGGATTTCAGAATCACATAGACCGAATTTACCGAAGGTTCGACGAAGGCAGTGCGCTGTCGTCGAGTAACAGGTTTTTCTTTCCTGTGAGGCCCGCCGCACGGCGGAATTTACATAACCCCGGCATCCCTGCTTTCCGTCTTCCTTTCCCTCGCTCTTCCTCTGTCTCTCTGTGTTTCCTTTCTTTCTTTCTTTCTCTCTCTTTTCTTCTTCTTTCTTTCTTTCACTCTCGTTTTTTTCTTTCTTCCTTCTTTTTCTTCTTTCTTTCTTCTTCTTCTTTGTTTCTTTCTCTTTCCTTCTTCTTTCTTTCATCTCGGTTTTTTCTTCTTTCTTCCTTCTTCTTCTTTTTTTTTCACTCTGTCGTTCGGTTTTCTTTCTTCCTTCTTTCTTCTCTCTTCTTTTTCTCTTCTCTCTCTTCTTCCTCTCTCGCTCGTCATCTTCATTTCTCCTCTCTCTCTCTCTCTCTCTTCTGTCTCTCTCCTCTCTCTCTCTCCTCTCTCTCCTCTCTCTCGCTCTCTCTCACCATCTCTTCTCTCTCATTCTCTCTCATCTCATCTCTCTCTCTCTCTCTCTCCTCTCCTCGTCCATCTCGTCTCTCTCGATGAAGGGATCTCTCTCTCTCTCACCCTCTTCTCTCTCTCTCTTCTCTCTCTTCTCTCTCATCTTCTCTCTTCATCTTCGTCTTCCCTCTCTCTCTCTCTCTCTCTGTCATTCTCTCTCATCCTCTCCCCTCTCTCGCTGATCTCATTTCGTCGTTCTCTTCTCTCCATCTTTTCTCTCTTCTCTCTCTTCTCTTCTCTCTCTCTATCTATCTACTTCTATCTATCTATCTATCTTTATCTATCTATCTATCTCTATCTATCTAATCTATTAGCCTCTATCTCTCTCTCTCTCCCTTTCTCTCTCTTTTTCTTCCTCTCTCCCTTTTCATTTGTTCTTTTTTCTCTTTTTCTTTTCTCTCTTTTCTTCTTCTTCTTTCTCTTTTGCCTCTTTTTTCTTCGCTTTCTTCCTCTTTCTTTTTTTCTTCCCTTACCACAGTAGGTCCCGCCTGTTCTTTCCAACCTTCGGACATCCCCCTGCACACCTACACTGTACAACACATTACATTGTGCTTTCTGAAGTTAACTTTGGAAAGTTATTTTTTTCCTTCTTTTCTTTCTTTCTCCTTTCAATCCTTTCTTTGTTTCATTTTTTTTCTTTCCTGTTTCCTCTTTTTCTTCTTTCTCTTTCTCCCTGTTTTTCCTTCCCTTCTTCTTTCTTCATTTCTTTTTATTTAAATTTATGCCCTATTTATTTATTTATTTATTTATTTATTTATTTATTTATTATTTATTTATTTTCCTGTCGTTGTCGTGCAAAAACAATCCCGTTTACCACCGCTTTTCCTCCAGCGTTGAAAACTTTAGCGGAAGAGCTTGCAGGGAATCAGTGCTGACTTTTTTATGCTTCGCTTTATGGTGCTTGGCATCAACCAATTGTTCCTTGTGAAACACAGTCGTTGTTTTCCTTCACAAATTAATCCGCTGTATACGGACGCAACCACGGAAACCCACAGTCGCCTCGCGGCCTGCGTGTATACGCTGAAGTGAATTGCCAACTTTAGAAAAATAGGATTGCTTTGAAGCATCCGAGAAAAATGACTTCGCAAACCCTGCCGTTGTGAATTCACTGTGACGAATGGAGTGTGCCGGGAGCGGCTTATTGGCACGACGAGCTCATTGTCAGTATTCTAAACGAGCCGCACGTGCCGGTAATGCGATCCCAGTGTCAACAATGTGCTGCCGCAGTACTATTCATGTCGCTCAACATTCGCGACGAGGGGCATTGTGAAACTGCGCGTCTCGAGTACTTCAAAGGAATCCCATTTTTATAAAGTCGACGGTATGCGTTTAAGAAGCGCAGAGGAGGCCTAGCGAATGCTGGCTTCCCTCAGAATTCATGACGGATAAGAAGAAAAAATAACAGAGCGGAAACACGAAAGTCTGAGGAAAACAGACGTGATGGGAGATGTCCGTGGTTGAAAGAACTCCTAGAGTAAAAAAATAAAACTAACAAAAAATTCTTTCCACAAAATTAGGTGCGCAGTCCTGGGCGCCAACCGAGGAAAGCGGGCGGCAGCAATGACGCACAGTTGGTGGTACTGGAACATTTACGAATGGCTGGCTTTCTGCACCGTGTCGTCTGAGCCACCGTCCGGCAATTTTTTTTTGCCTGCGCACATACGCTTGTTGTCACTAGCAAAATGAATTATGAATTTATAACTACGAACTATTGGCTCACCAGTGCTCTGCCTTTACGTTCTGCAGAAGGCTAACGTCTACTTTGCAAATAAAAAACTTAGATGCGTCGTCATCATCGTCCTCATCACCATCATCATCATGGGCCTACAGTAATCCCTCAATCGTTATAACTAAATCGCTTTGTTCGCAACATCACTTTTTTCGCAATTTCCTTTGGGCCCGTTTGCTCGTTCGCATAAGATCCCGATTAAGTTCCCGCTTACGAATAAGACGTCCAATAAGCCGAAGTCAGCCACGGCGAATAAGCAGGCGATTGCCAGAAAACCCGACGGAAACGCTACCTTAACCGAGCGTTTGTATCAGTTTCGGGCAAACGACTTATTACCTAGACAGCGCTAAAGTCGTAGTTGAGGACTTCTTCCCACACTTATCGCGTTCGGGCAAACGGGCCCTGGTGCCAACCGAAACGCATCGCATTCTAGGCCGCATGACTCGAAGCGCACGAGCAGCCTGACTCGCGTAGAAGCGGCGAGCGGAGGCGTCGCCGAGCGGAAGTTACCCAGCGGCGAGACGGGCTGTCAACATGACGGGTCAACGCAATCTGGGGTTTGTTTCCCCGGCGATTTTCTCGAGCCGGTCGTGCTCGATTCGGGCTATCTCACTTTAGACAAACGGCCCAAATGCGTGGTAGGGCCATTGAAGTTTGTTCCTAGACATTGGTCAATAGCGTGGACGCGACGGTGCGCAAATACCGACACTCGAACCGTATAATTACAGCGTCGTCGACAACGGGCGCCGAAAAACTCTTATTAAGTGCGAATGCACTTCTTAAGCGAGCCTGAATCGTCCGCCGCCGTAGTCCGCATAGCAACAGCTGCGGGTGCGCGCGCTCCTCGTCTTCCCTAGCAACGGGGGGAGATGGGCGCGCGCTGCCTGGCCAGGAGTGGGGGATTGGCCAGGAATCGGGCGTGAGAAGGGCTAATGCACCCGCTTAAAGGAGTACTGACACGAAATTTCAAAGCTGAGATCCGCTCTAGCAATCAAGTACAACGACAACACAAATAGGTGTCTGTGAATAAATGCATCTTTCTTTCTTTGTAGTTGTGTGTTGTGTGTGTGTGTGATCTCTCTTTCTTTCGCGAACATTACCGAACCGCGCAAATTCAACTCGTGCATTCGCACTTTCACATTCACATTCCCCTCGGGGAAATGCGGGGAATTTTTTTTTTGCAAACTGCACGGATGCACATCTCAGGAACAAAATTGCCAAGTGATCATGCAAAGCCCAGTGGTGCAAAACCGATGCAGTTTTCACGATTGTGCTGTGTACCCACATGAGCGGTTAAAAATTAGCAGTGGCTTAGCTCGGCTATGCCAAGATATACGTAGTGAGCTACGGTTCAGCTGGTTATTCTTATCTTTCCTGGTTGTCTAGGATTTGCTTGATTATCATGCTTACTGCTGCTTCAATGATACACACACGGTATAACGGTATACGCATTATGTGACACATGTATATTTATTAAGCGGCTCCGGCGCAGCGTAACCAATCGCCCCAGAGCTAAGCTGCATGGTTCCACAGGCGAACGCCAGTGTTGCTGCGACGCACGAGCCATCGGTTCCACACCCGGGCAACCCCTCGCATGATCATCGAGTGGACCGAGCCGCCACGTGCGGAACGGAGGTCGGCGAAGACGCTGGGCGTGGGGTGCGTGAGACACGCCGGGCACGAGCAGCGTTCTGTGCGCCGTGAGACGTCCCTGCTCCTCGCGCATGCGCAGCACGGCTCTCCGCGAGCCACACAAAACTGCTCAACCTGGCCAGTGAGCTCCCGCTACAATATTTTTTTGAGCTCAAAAAACACAACCTCAGGCTCGAGCCACGGAATTTCCGGGGCTTTCCAGCGCGAAACTCTCGTAGCATTCCGTGACGCCCCTCACTCCCCCATAAAAGCGGCCTTCTCCTCCTCATTTGCTATCCACCGGTCTGCCAACCACTGCCCTCTTTCGCCTTCATATCGACTCCTCGTGGCCTTGTAGCCAGTTTCGACGTCGCTGCTCCTCCAATGCTCCTCCTGCGTCGCCGGCCGCGTTCAGTCACGTGGGCGCCGACGGCGTGTGTCTTTGGACGCGGGAGTACTTAAGCTTACTGCGAAATAAAGTCGAATGCATTAGTGGCGACCAAAGTCTTAGGCAATGCTTCGTCAAATTGGAGCAGGGGCTGCTCGCTCCCGGCAAAACTTGAAACGGCCAAAGCTCACTGCCTTTTTTGCACCTGAATAAAGTTTCGCCTCACTGGATACATTGAGTTTTGATTCCTCGCGGTTGTGGCGAAATTAAAGCTGAATTACTTCAGCGTTTACCGCGTGGCCGCTTATATCTAAATACCGCTTATAACAAAATTTTTCGCCGTTCGGCTGACTTGATTATAACTAGGAATTATTGCGTTTTATCTCTACTGCAGGGTGAAGGTCTGCCCCATTCATCAAGTTTCTTAGTAAGTATACTAGAGAGAAAACTGCACCGGGAATCCATGTCGGGGGGGGGGGGGGGGGGGGGGGTGGGGTGATGGGAACACCACAGTTTCTTCTGCTTGGGCTTGGCATGACAATTGGATTCTTAAGCGGTTTTGGGGATTCGCTTTCTTGACTATGCATTAACACGTCTACGAGCTACGGGGTACCCTAAATCTTCCCTGTTCTGGGGTAGCCGTGGCAACTGCGTGTTCGGTGAAAGAGCAGGCAGTGCGTGATCGTATCTAACGCTGGTCATGCGAGGGTCGAAGGAACGTATGACTGAGCGGGTATATGCCATAGCGAAAGTTGTAGCTGCGGAAAAACAAGAAACCAAACGTACTTCGGCGAAGACAAGATACGACAGATACGGGCGCCCGTATCCGTCCAATCTTGTCTTCGTCTACGATGGTTTACGCCACGTTTTCTTTTTTTCGTCAAGTATGAACCAACACGCTCCTCAACAAACATTTTAAATGCAGAGCATTTCTTTAACTCACGATGTCACCCGGCGTTGGCGTGCCTCGGCGTCCGCAACAGCCGTTCCAGGTGCGCCCTCTCCCCCACTCCTCCTCGCCTGCTCTCCGCTGCTCCTCGCGTGTTCTCTGCGTGCTCGGATCGCGTGCTCGGATCGGGAGCAACAACAGTTGTGGCGTGATCGTGACATAGTCGTGGGACGTGGTCGTGGCGCGGTCGTGCCGTGATGGGGCGGTTCTCGGCGTTCGCTCTCGCTGTCAATTTCTTTCGAACAGATAAAATCGGGTATGTGCACCCCCCGAAAATGCTCTGCATTTGACCGTGCCCCTCGCGAGGGGGATGTTTTTTTTTTAAGCTGTAGCGGACGGTCGGTGCACCGGTTCACCCCGAAGGCGACGTTTTCATAGGCACACCCTCAAAAGCATTTCCTTTCCAAGCCTTTCAAACAATGTATTTGAAATAATGTTAAAAAAAAAAGAAAGTGTCTATTGAGTGTCCCCCAAACTTTAACATTGTTGTTAACTACCAGCTTGGCCTGCAGAATAGTAACCGTTCTGGTCAAAAATGCGCTTTACTAACTGGCTTTTTTCCTAGCTTTAAAAACGGCTGTTTTATTTCCAGCTATATAATAACACTCCATTTGTTGCGTTTTTGTTGCACTGCCTTCGCATATACGGCCGCTAAAAGATTTCAAATCCGAGCCAGTGACGAAACTAAGGCGAGCGCATGGTATAATGGCGGCCCATGACGACACAGACGGCCTTGATATGAGCCGCATAGACGCTAGTGCCAGATTCCTCTCTAGTGTAGATGGTAAGAAACTCTATGCTCCCACCGACTTGTAGCTGCTCATATCTTGCGCTCTCACAATCCCTTCTTGGCCGCCAAATTTCCTTTTCTCGTCCCTCAAACGGGTGGTGATGTTCTCGGTCCTTCTGTGTTTTTTTAGATGCGAAGCAGCTTAAGGTCGAGCCTGTTCCCTCCGCCGTTGTGTGGGGGCCGTTGTGCGGCGTCCACACCTCCACTGCGCATGCCTGGCCAGGCACCGCTGATGATGATTGTGGCTGGATGCCCCTAGGGATTTGCCAACTAAAGAATCCATCTCGAGATAGCTTCGCGTTCAACAACCACCGTCGTCATCTTCCCGTAGGGGAACCTGAGTAGTATGCGAGGCATTACTCCTCTCCTCTCCGACAGTCCTCTCCTTTCCGGCATTCCTCCTCTCCTCTCCGAAGCTCCTCTCCCTCCGGGATTGCGCAACGAATGGCAACACCTGCGGCTCCGCGCGCGATAATGCGAAGCAGCGAAGGGAAACGATCTGCACAACTGTTAAGTCATCGTCACTTATGAAGTAACCACGCTCACAATAGCTTTGTTGTCGCTGTGAGCGCGCTGACGCTGGGCCTCTGACGTCACGCTCCACCGTTAATTTGCGCATGGGCGGCGCCTGCTCCTGATGCCTCGCCTATGAACAGGCACCGATACGGCCTGTATGAACGCACCCCTACGCTTACGCACAAAATAAATAAATAAATAAATAATAAATAAATAAATAAATAAATAATAAATAAAATAAATAAATAAATAAATAAATAAATAAATCTATTGAAGCTTGTGTCACGGAGAATTTCCAACATCGCCATTTGCGTTTGTTTGCATGGCAGTGCAGTTGTTGCACCGTATACTCGCAACAGTGTGCGGCCGCTATGAGCTGCAAAAGGCCTGTCGTGGTTCGCCTAGATATACTCCGCACATAAAAACTGTCACGCACTTGTTATCCTTCCGAGAAATATGGCGACACAATAGCATCCTGCAGCGCAGTATACAACAAAACCGATGACGCATTTCGATGTGAGGAACAATGCGGTTCCATCTTCGTGCGCTCGTGTTTGTCAGGTGCGCAACGGGGTGCCGGGTTACGAGTTCCCCTACGCTAATGGATGACTGAGCCGCACACACGGGTCACAAATATTTGATGAGTGGATCAGTAATGTCTGTGTCATGTGAACCAAAAAAGAAGGGTAGTAGCGGCGCAAGAACAAAACGAAGCCAAGAAACAGACCTCGGCGAAATCTGCGCGCCGAGTTTCAACGCTGTTTACTTATTATTTTTTTATTTTTTGAATACTGCAGGGTTTATAGAGCCCAAGCAGGAGTGGAAAGAAGCGTACACAATACAAGTATAAAGTAGTCACTTATCATGCAAGAAGGCTAGAACAAAGATACAAGAGCTCAAGATGATTAAAAAAGCAACGAAAAACGCAAGAAAAGCACAAAAAATTGAATTTTCAGACGAAGAGTTAGCGCTGTGTCAAAAAGAAAAAAAAAACGAATTCAACACGAGGAAGACTTGACTTCTACCCAGCTTTTATTTAAGGAAAAAAAAAACGCAACGCAAGGCGTTGGAAACAGTGTGTCATATCCCGTGGAGATATATAGAGAGAGAGAGGTTCATTAGATAAAAGCAGAGAGGTTTGCCGGCATGTTCAGTCTACATGCTACTCTGCGGGGATGGGGAGAAGGGAATAAAGGTCGTAAAAGAGTAGGGTGGAAGAGTGAGGGGGTAAAAGGAGAGGTAAAAAATCACCCTCACGCATCTCCACGAAGTGAATCATGACGAGTGGCGAAGCAAGCACTCGGATCGTTCTTACCGTAAATCACCCGTGGCATTGCCCACTCGCGCATGTAAATGTGTGACAACGCGTGTGTACGTAGTTAC
>JABSTR010003551.1:0-24729 GCA_013339765.2 Haemaphysalis longicornis
TAAGCACCCCTTTGTTTTCAAAGGACGCGCGCTTAGCCAATGCCGCCAAGCGCGCTTGCTCCAAGAGGCCACTAGCATCTAGTTCTAGCATCAAAGAGGCCACTAGCAAGTAGTTCTGAGTGTGAATAAAATTGGAACGGAAAAAGGCAACTGCGGCTGATTTGGCGTTCGCGTTCGCCAACTTTTATCAGCTGCTCTTTGAACGGACGTAGGGGAGATATGGCGAGGGAGGCACAGCAGAGAATGAAAAGGGGCCGAGCAAACGCCTCGACTTGGAGCAACACCCTCTCAGTTGCTTGGAGGGAGCGTCTTTACAAAACGTGACGTCAAGACCTCTCCTACAGTTTTTGGCCAGATCGGCAACACAGATGAGATGCCAGTGTTTTTACATGCCGAGTGCCTACACAGTGAATGAGGTAGGGGCCCGAGAAGTGAGAGTGAAGACGACCGGATACGAGAAACAGCGCGTCACAGTGATGTTGTGCATAACCGCTGACGGCCGTAAGCTCCCACCGTACATCATTCTGAAGCGGAAGAACATGCCGAAGAATGAGCCTTTTCCTGGTGATGTCATCGTAAGGGTACATGAGAAAGGGTGGATGACGGCGGAACTGATGTCCGATTGGATCGAAGTGGTGTGGCAGCGGCGCCCGGGGGCAATGCTCGGCGGACCATCCGGCACGCGATCTATGCTGCTGTTGGATGCGTTTCGCGGCCATCTTACCCCCGGAGGTGAAGAGGAGGCTGCAAAAGAGCCTGCGACTTGGTCGTCATTCCAGGTGGAATGACGCCAGTGTTGCAGCAACGCCTGAATGTCTTGGTGAATAAACCGTTTAAGTCGTGCCTTCGCCAGGAGTACGAAGAGTGGGTGCGGGACCCCGACCGGAAGAAGACGCCGACGGGAAAGTTGCAGAAAGCGTCCCCATCGACGATAGCAACCTGGATTTCCAATGCGTGGAAGCGGATTGAAGTGGACACCATCACGAAGTCGTTCAAGAAGTGTTCTATCACGAACAACTTGGACGGAACGGAGGACAAGTTGCTGTGAGACACAGAGAGTGGCGGCTCGCGTAGTGCACGGACTCAAGTGAGAGCGATGGGGAGAGCGAGTGAGGGACTATCGGACCCAAACGGTGGGTTCGCTGTCTGAAAGGGTCTATGTGGTTACCCTTTAGTTTTCTTTTCGTAAATGTCAAATAAAATGTTACTTCCCATGCCAATTTGTCGAAATATTGCTGCCGAAAGGAGGTGGGTTTTGGGATTTTTCTAATCTAAGCACCCCCCCTCACTTTGAGTACCGGGACCTTAAAAAAAGGGGGTGCTTAGAATCGAGTAAATACGGTACGGGTCGCGGGTTCGATTCCCGGCCGCGGCGGCCGCTTTCTGATGGAGGCGAAAAGCAAAACGCCCGTGTGTACGAGATTTCGGCGCACGTTAAAGATCCCCATGGTGGTCAAAATTAATCCGGAGCCCTCCACTACGGCGCGCCTCATCGCCTGCGTTGCGTCGGCGCGTTAACCCCTACAATCAACAATAAATACGGTACGTTCTTTATATTCGTCTTTTTTTTTTTTTTTTCCACATCATACGATGCTTCACGATCTCACAAACTGCGAGTGCGGCTGTTTTGAGGGATAGCTGCGTTTCTTAGTGTCTAAAACAACGGATGCCGCTGGGAGGAGAAAGCCCGACTTGTGTGGCCGAAACAACGTGATAAGAATGCAAGCCGGATTATTTTTTTTTCACATCCCGCCTTCCCTTTGCGATGCCGAAGGCTGTTGCTATATCAGAACAATGTAAAGATAGTGGAAATCTCTGGCAACCGCACGACCCCCCGCCGCGGTCCTCAGTGGCTAAGGCGTTTGCGCTGCTGAGCACGAGGTCGCGGGTTCGATTCCGGCCGCGGCGGCCCGCCCGCTTTTCTGAAAAGCAAAAACGCCCGTGTGTACGAGATTTATGCGCACGTTAAAGATCCCCAGGTGGTCAAAATTTATCCGGAGCCCTCCACTACGGCGCGCCTCATCGCCTGCGTTGCGTCGGCGCGCTTAAACCCCCACAATCAATCAATCTGGCACCGCAGCGGGGCTCACCCTCTCCAGATGTTCGAAAAGGGAAAGAGTTGTTGCTTATCTGCACAAGGTTCACATCGCAACAACTTGCCGTGCGAGGGGAGGGGGAAGAGGTGGATTGCTATCTTCAAAGGTGTGCCGAGCACAAGGGCAGTTGTGGTTATCACACGAGTGCAAATAGAACACGCCAACTGATGGGTGTATATTTCATTTATTTCCTGTATCTAAATTGAGAGAAGGGCGTGTGCATTGCATTGGATGGCTGAATCCATCCCCTTCTTTCTTTTTCGCGACCCGAAAACAACGCCCCAGCTGTGCCGGTTGATCAGCAGACCCGTCACAAAACTGCACTATAAACGGTATTGTGCTTCGGGCAACCACACTATAAGTGGTACGCTTATCCATTGAGCTCTGTAGGAGGCCTACTGATGGCCAGTAAAACCTGTGTCGTATCCGGTCCCACACTTAAGCGGTTACGTTATAAATGGTCTACACTGCACTTGAAATGTTGAAATATGGACTCTTGTCAAGGTGAATAAACATTAGTGTATTATTTGATTGAGTTTAAAAAAACAATTGTTTGCACGTGCTCAGCCTTAATACACTGATTCTTACCTGCTCAAATGCTTGTTCTGTTACCATAAGGGAAGGATGTTGATATGTGAGGGTTCACTACTACAATGGGTTCGCTTCGCTCATGTCTTCTGGCTGATTTACTGATTCCGTGTTTTGTTTTCTTTCCAATTTCAGGGAAGAAATAGGTGCTTTGTCACTGAAGACTGCCAGAACATCCCGTGAAGAAATTGTGCAGACAAGAGTAAACGTTTTGATTCATTTGCAGCACTGCGTTGTACACCTCATGGGGCCAAAAACAGTAGAAAGCAGTGAACGAGAGTGTCAGAGGCGATAAATTGTGCCGATGGAATTTGCTGGAAGCATGTTGCTAAACAAATCTGGTGCTAAGTATTTTCGACAAATAAATCTAACTTTTACAAGGCACAGGTCTTGAAAAAGCAAAAAGAACTGCATGCTTTTGGTATACCGACAACACTTGGTTTGCATATGTCCATGAAAGCTTTGCGGGTATTCTTATTAGTACAGCAATTAGCCTACCATCAAGTGCAAGCCATGATGCTCTAGTAGGAACGCAACACATGCTACCAATTCATTGGACACATCCAGTTATACATAAGTCCGAGACTTAATTCTCATTTCGTGGTTCAGGCCAGAACAAAAGACCAAGACACAGAACTCTTGCAAGACAAGGTGACTTGTGTTCAAGTCTGTCCTTGTTGCCGCCTCTCAACTTGAGTGAACAGCATGTGAATAGATTAGACCATCATGTGCCGGAACTCCCACGTTAGCAGGGTGACCTGTTCAGTCAACTATGGAGGAGGTACCCTCAGAAGAGTTTGTCTTGCTCTTTTTTCTCCTTGCAGCATCAGCGTTGGTTGTCGAAGATGTTGGTGACCCACGCAGCTTTTAAATTTGTTTGCAGCAAACGACTCTGATATTGATATGGCTCACTACTGCTACCATTGAAGCTGTTGCCTATGGGTCCCTCCTACAGTTCACTGCATTGGGGAACCTTTTGAATGTGAATCTCTTTGTTGCCCTCTTGCCTTGACATGACAGCTGGAGGGAGGAAAGAATAAAAAAAATGAGGGCATTCTGACCACCCACACTAGAGGCACTTTTTTTACTTCCACTGGCTGGCTGCACTGGTGTAGGCAGCGCAGCATATGTTCATTTTTTTTTTTTTTTAGTGATAACTCCAGTAGCACTCTGCACTGGTCTGCACGACACTACACTAATCTGCACGAGTTCAGGTAAACAAAAGAAAAGCCTCTAGGAACGCATTACAGTGGATCATGATTATACGATTCTGGGTGATACGAATGTCTGAGAAGTCCTGGTGAAATTGCATTGTTTGCAATGGACAAAATTTCGGCTGGTACGAACGGACCTGCGCGGCCCGGCGGGTGATACGAACGAGCCGGCGAGGCGCCCGACTGCCGAGTGAGCATACAGCGGCAACATACGCGCTCTCTCTCTCTTTTTGTCGCCTTTCTCTAGGAATGGGCTGGCGGTTTTCTGCTCGCGAAAATGTGCCGTGCACGCCACAGGCGCGTTGCCCGCGGCGCGGCCGGTGCGGCAACATGGCGGCGGCTGCGGCCGCGAAGTGCATGATGCGGGGCGTCGCCGACTGCTTCTAACCGCTCTTTAAAATTCCGCTCAAGGCACACACGAAGCTGCTTGCACGGAAAAGGAGCTGATAATGTGGTGGGAAAATGGTACTATAAAACATCATCCGCGCCACTAGTGAAAGCACCCATGAAATATCTGTGAGGGTGCTAAGCCTAAACATCTCTGGCGGAGCCAGCCGGCTGTCTCAAGCGCTTCGAAAATTTTGCCATGAGGCGCGCCCCTCCCCAATTGGCGCAAGTCTGCAGGCTCCTCCCACTGCCGCGCGTGTCGCTCGTCATTTTCTGACCGAGGCAGAGGCTGCCGCCACAGAACAGGCTGCCGCGGCCCCAGAATCGTAGACACGGGAGTTGAAAAAATCGCACGCGCAACGCCGACACGCACGTATCGCGTGTAAAGACGCGCCATGTGGTTCACGCCGTGATCATTGCGGCGTGTAGTCAGTGCTTTGGCACCACCAGTGAGAGGTGAGTGCGAAGTTTTATGCGCTTCAGAAGGACTGCTCGGTGACATGGAGTTTTAAAAAAAAGCCGAAAAACCACGGATTTCTTCACGTGAAGTAAGAAAGAAATAAACAAACTTTTTAGATGCGGCGCATCTCTTGCTCTGAGGCATGTCCCTCCTGCGTCGTCGGCGTCCGTCCGCACGCTACCTGCGCATGCGCGACTACGTTCATCTCTCCCACAGCTGTGCGCAACACTCTCACTCCGGCGCATTAGCATAACGACAGCTGGCGCGCTTGGTTGGCGCGCGCATCGCTGCGTTAACGCTGCGTTAACAGCTGCTCCGGTGCGCATGTGCGCGCATGCGCTACTCTCTCCCGCGGTCTGCTCTCCTTCAAGCGCTGTGAATATAAAGCGGGTATCGCTCCGCGGCGGTTAGTCAGCGCTCGCTCTCGTTCTTCTCGAACATCGACGATGACACCAAGATTCGACCACTGCTGCGGCAACCGCTCACTGTGCACTTTACTGACCATAAAGTCATCATTCTTAAATGTAATAAAGAGCTGGGTGGTGGTCGCTAAAACACGTGTACTCTCTCATTTCGCGTATGCATGCGCCGCATCACACCAGGGTTCCCTCGCGGGGAGATGGGGGCAATTTTTTTGGTTTTATACCGAATTTCGGATGATACGAATATTTTTCGCGGTCACGTGAGATTCGTATCATGGAGATTCTACCTACCTGTAACTAGTCACTTTTAAGTTAGAAAAAGGTGTAATTTTTACAGGAAATGCTGTTACGGGTACAATAGAACCAGACTACACATTTCCTTTTTTATAAAAATTATCCAACAGCAACACTTGTTAAAGGCCGAAGTACAGTTTGCACTTTCGACTTTTTCGGGCTTTCTTCTTCTTTCACATATGTTATCCACCTTTCACCAAATTTCTACAACACGGCTCCCCTTGCAGTTTAGGAGATGATGTTGCTAAGAGGATTATCTTCCCTGCAGAAAACCAAAAACAGGTTGGAACGTTTCATTCGTCCTGAGTCATGTGGAAACGAAAAAAAAAACTATATTAGATCTTTGCAGAGGTGGAAGCTGTCCTGCTCTGGTAAAGAAAGACCACCGCAGAGGGGCCCACTAAGAACAGGGCACCCATAATTACACAATGCATCAACAAAATGTTGCAACAAAATGAGGCGCACACAATATTGGGCTCCCTTCGTCAGGTTTTACCACGTACAACTTTGACTACTCGCGTTTCGACTAAAAAAACTGTCTATTGTGATCTATTACTTCATGCTATACAATAACGGAAAGTAAAAACTTTACTTTTTCACCTAACTTATAACTGTGAAATAAGGCAAGGAGGAGAGAAGGGCCGGACATTCTGTGATATCGCCACACCTACTTCCTCTTTATTGTCTACTAACCGGAGGCCATTATCAAGCGGGCCTCCTCTTTCTCAACATGGTTCATTCAGAAGATTGCCCCGTTAGAATCATACAGACACCCCTTTTAACGTAAACTTCGCTCAAATAAGCTATAATTAGGAAAAAAAGGGAAAGGCCATGCGACCCACTCTCTCATTTCCCGCAACAGAACCTTCATACCAGACAGCTCTGCGATTGGCGGAGGGCGGCAAAGCAAACGCAAAGTAGGCAGAGCTTATGAGGTTGCCGAGCGAGCTATTTGCGCTGAAATTTAGGACACATTCTTTTTAAAACCCTAAGAATGGTGG
The DNA here is from genome assembly GCA_013339765.2 of Haemaphysalis longicornis. Lineage (NCBI taxonomy): Eukaryota > Metazoa > Arthropoda > Arachnida > Ixodida > Ixodidae > Haemaphysalis > Haemaphysalis longicornis. Next base: position 6,463 of record JABSTR010003551.1, read on the forward strand.
GACAAACAGTGGAAGTTACGAAAGCACTAGAAGTACGGATACGTACTGCTGTTGGTACTGCGCGCACTGTGCTTGGTTTAGCTTCACAAGGACTGCGGGGCCTTTTGTTTCAGACGACTGGCCGATTGACGCAAGCGACGATGTCTTACGTGACCGTATTTGTCGAGAGAGTACCATGTTTCACGAAACGATTGTCTCATCTTGCGTGACCGTATTTGTCGAGAGAGTACCATGTTTCACGAACGATTGTATCAAACAAAACAAGCCAGGTACGAATACGTTCACAAACAACCAAAGGCAGAAAACGGCTTGCCGCGGTGTGGTGGCGCCATCTTGATTCACTAACGGTAAACAAGGCCCTGTGATGTCATTGCAGACACGAAAACACGATTTAGCGGGAAAATCAAATTTTTAACTTACAATAATTAATTTCTCATGAATAAAGCATCGTTTGCATTCGGACAAGCGCTAGGGGCACTATAAAACACGAAGTCTTTCGAATAACAACTTCATGGCTCCTTTAAATGTTCCGAGCAAGGAACTGTTGCGCGCCGCCTGGGATTCAGTTTGTCCATATAACGTTCTTTCACACTTGCTTATTAGTTAGAATAAGTTTGTTGCGCAAACTGCTACGGCCTGTAATCGTGTCTCTCGTCAGCACGGGCAGTTGTCATCTTCATCTATGGCTGTCTATGGTTGCACCTGTTTTCACGTAATCATAATCTAACTCTCGCTTGCAAACTGCTCGAGCAACGAGTTTCAGGTCGCTTCATGCAAACTGGAATTGCCTGCCGTTGCGCTGATCTGCACGAGGAGGAGGAGGAGGAAGTAACTTTCTTTTGTCCAGACGAAGGCCTAGTTATGGCCGATGTGCTTCAGACGACGGCCAGGATGTCTTCGCTCCTAGCGGCGTCTTCGGCCCTATATATGCGCGTTTACTTCCAGCGGGCAAGCCTGCGCACACTTTGGTGGCAAGCTATTGCGGTAAAGTACTTGCCTGGACACTTCTTGCTTGAAGTCATAAAAAAACTGTATGGCCAGTCTTGTCTTGGGTTGGTTCTATTGAATCACTTACTTTTTTAGCGTCGAAGGTCGAGGTTATTTTTATTTGAAGTGGCCATAGAAGAGGGCATGCATTTAGGAATCAAGTTATTAGGTGTTGTCCGTCGCTCCCTGAAAAGTTCATCCAGATATAGTGTTGATGGCTGCCAAGCTTGAACTCGTGCTTCAGCAGACATCTGGCAGACGTTTGGCCAGCTCCTATCAACACGATGCCAGGTGTCTGACTACCCTGCCCTAACTTATTCAGATCTGTGATCTCTCTTCCCAAGTTCATCAACCTGTGCCCTTAAGGTGCATTGCTAATGTCTCCGTCAATGTCCTGGCAGATTTCTGGTACCTCTACGGAGTCTAAAGTGCTTTTTGAATTGTCATATAATTCTGGAGCGTGGTCCCGACAATCCGGTGGTTATGTTTTCTAGCTACGTTAGATTTCCCAAAGGTGTTGATAGATAATGCCACTTCTCCTACAACTGGTGGCACCAAGTTTTTCGACAAGTCTTCTCGTATATGACTATTTGACAGTGAACGTAAAAGAAGTATATATGATACTTCCTTTACTTTCACTGTCAAATAGTGCGCGTAGAAATCCCGTTCCGTCCTTAGAGACAGCCTAGACTGGAAATGTCGACAGCAGGACGGTCTTGTCGGCCGTGGACTTTTACAATGTGTCTGCAGCATTGTTTGCTCATGCAGCACATGAAACGGGTTCCCGAGGGGTTGGCTGTTGAGACACTGTGAAGCAGCGACAAAGCGTGATGTAAGTACCTTGCATTGGCGACAATTCTCCAGCGACAGTCTGAAGATCTATGTCATCGCGTCGAGCAACGAAAGCATTGCACTTCACGATGAATAGCCTTCTTATCGTTGTCTGAGACAGGAGACATGCGGTCTTCAGGTCGGTGGTCTGCATCATTGCAGAAGCAGCAGGACAGATTACTGTTGTCTGAATTGTGGAAGACGGATATGGTTAAAACTTGGCGTTTATTCGGAGGAGTATTTGGCTCATGTTGTGGATCATGTCTCGTCGAACTGGCAAGAACGGCGGTGCATTTCTCGGGCTTTCAATCCATTTCAATCTCGGAGTGCAGAAAACTGAGGAGGTTCTGCAAGCGCTCATTGGCTGCCTGCATTTGTGACTGACCTGAGGGGGATCTTTCGTGAGCTTTCTTTCGGTTCTGGTCTACCATGATGTCCTGTGGGAAGCTCCTCGGTATATAAATGAGCATAGAATTGCGTATGACATAGTCGGCACGTTCAGTACGGCGAGACCTCCCATGTGGCTTCTCACTTCGTCATAAAGCCTTCTTAAATCTGCAGTGTTTGACGAGGAACAACCTTTCGGGAATCGTAGTTGTTATATATAGCGCTGCTCAATTCTTTCAGTGTCGCCAAATCTTTGGCAGCTTGCTAGCAAGTCTCTGTTTATTGTTGGCGGTAGCGTTTTCTGTTCTTGATTGATTGTAGGGTTTAACGCGCCGACGCAACGCAGGCGATGAGGCGCGCCGTAGTGGAGGGCTCCGGATTAATTTTGACCACCTGGGGATCTTTAACGTGCGCCGAAATCTCGTACACACGGGCGTTTTTGCTTTTCGCCTCCATCAGAAAAGCGGCCGCCGCGGCCGGGAATCGAACCCGTGACATCGTGCTCAGCAGCGCAACGCCTTGTTTGCCACTGAGCCACCGCGGCGGGTCGTTTTCTGTTCTTAACAAGTTCAGTAACTTCTGCAAAAAGGTAAGCTCGGAGGACCAGCAAAATGCAGCGTGCAAGAACCACCACGTGACAAAATATGCAGACTTTGTACATACAAGGAGTGGTCTATGAGACTTTCCTCGTTAGTCATTCATACGTCATCCAAACAGGCCACTGCCTCGATGATCATCAAAGGGAGCATGCAAGCGGTGGACCAGCAGCAGCTTAGCCATGCATTGCCAGCCTTGCAAGTACCACCGCCCTCCACTAGTGTGCACAGAAACGGTGCAAGGACAGACTGACATGAGAGATCTTTGAGGCGGACAATATCTTTCAGAAAGGTGCAGCACGCATCTGCTCGCCCTCTCTTTCACACTTCTGAGCGCGGAAGTGGCCTATTTGAACAAAGTGGCTCTAGTGTGATTGTGAGAGCCTAGCCACATGCATTGGCATTGGCGATCCGCATTGTGACCATCATAGAGAACTTTCCCACAGTATCAGTTTTTCACACATGTGCAGTTGGCATTCACAAAAGCCACGTAATTTGTCAACAGCACAGCGCGTGACTCCCACCTTTGGAGTCCCTGTCCTTGCACTGTTTTCCTTGCACTGTCTGTATAGGTTTTTAGGTTTAGTTTAAACTACTGCTGCCAACTATGGTGGATACATTTCGTACACGCTGGCATTTAATAGTTTGCTGTTCTGCTTGAACATTATTTATTTTATTTGACGCTTAGTTAAAGCAAGATAGCAAAAATGGCAGTCTTACCAAACTGATAGGACTGGGAAATCGCAGAGCTTGTTGCTCCTGCAGAAAAACATTACAAGATCCTGATAAAGCAAGTACAGTGGGCAAGTGCGAATGCGCTTGGGTACAAAAGAATCAATGAGACTATGCAAAAAAAAAAACGTCTCTCATTAATGACTTATCATTTTATGAGCAATACATGGTGCACGGCAAAACTTTAATGTCATTAAAAAAAGCGAGCAATAGAGAAGCAGAGCACACCAGATTGTGGATAACACATGAAGGCTTCGAAACACTGAGCGCATTGCCATGGATATAAGTTGAGGCACTGTGTGCCGGCTGCCATAGCGGCATATTTCCTTCATGCATAGCGGCAGGTCTTGAGACTCCCACGACGACTGTACGGATCGAGTCAGCGAACAGTCCGGGCAGAAAAGGGAAAAGAAAGAATGGAAATGGCAGCTGCGGAAGGTCGATATTGGCGGGCAAGAAAACAGTGAGAGGGAGCCATTGCTACTGCTAAAGCACGCAAACGTTACATCTGAAAAGATTATAGAGTGCTAGGCATGGTTGGTACAATGTACTTGGGATGCGTGAATAATGCTTGTTGCAGGCTTCTGGGGCTTGAGCAGGGAGTGTGCATCAATTCAAGCTTAAAGTTAGCGAGAAAGAGAGATGAGATCATGCAAGAGACTACATACCTTGTGAAGCACATGCAGGCTTTTTTCCTTGTCCTTCGAGGCATGAAAAGAAAGAGAGGATGACGATTCAACATTATTACATGCTGCTGATAAAGAGGCACTCACAGAAAAATTTGCATCTTGTTTTTTTTCTTGTTTTTTTGCTGCGATACGTATATTAATCACGCGTGGAAAACTCGTTTGCTTCAGCGCGCGACGATTGTTTTTATTAGAGATGTTTTTAATGCGGCCCGTCGCAGTTTTGGTTTCAGCGGGTGCCGCGAAAGGTTTGGATTTCGTGTAAACAAAGCTGTCCACGTCACTGTCGGACGGACATCACAGAGCAGAGCTGCAGTTGCAGTGCCGATTCCACGTCGGCGGCAGTTCCTGCTAATTTCCCTACGTACTGATCTCGTCAGCCGCTTAACTAAAAAAGCGACCGTGGACGTGATGCAGGCGCTGCGAGTGCACATTGCTGCCGCAGCTAGAGAACGACGCGCGACGCTCAAGGCAGTGGGTGGGGAGACGCGCGCTGGGAGCAGCCGGCCGGTCCGCCTACAGGTGTTAGGCTTAACACTGCGGCGGATATTCGATTGCCGCTCTCGTAAGCGCTACAGATGGCGATTTTTAATGCAATTTGCCATCACATCATTACCTCCATCCTCCACCTTTGTAATGCGCCAAGAGTGCCCTTTAGAAGCGGTAATAATTAAGCTATCACTCGAGCTATCTGCGCCTGTCGTGTGCCGGGTACGTTTTCGCTTCCAGTGTAATAAGAAGCAATAAAAATAGAGCTGCCCGATGAGCCAACGAAATCCCGGCGCCACCACCGCCAACGATCGGATCGTTTGTACCTCCAGAGCAAAAGCACCGACTTCCAATTGGAGTTGCGAGTTTGCGAGAAACGCCAGCAGTTCGGAAGCTGCCAACGCAAACTCGTGACGTGTTTGGAAGTTGTTTGTTTACTCCACATCCAAGTAGACGTCGATCTCGCGAGTACCTCCGCTGGCTGCTCGGTTGCGTTACGCACGCTTTAAAATTGATTTGAAATGTGTTCTAGGCTGTATTTGCCGCTGATATTTTGAAGATAATGTATGTGTGTTCACGACAATCTATCGCCCAAGTTATTTTGCATTCAAATTTCGTGTCAGTACTCCTTTTAAAAAACTGGTTCTGGAAAGCTTACTCGGTGGAAAAACTCAGTGTCTGCTGCTGGACTTGTCTCTAGTTCTGCAAACTGGATGAGGAGAAATCGTTATTCGACTGAAGAGCTGGTAGGTGGGCGGGGTCCTTCGTCCAGGACTCCGTTGGTTCTACCCGCCGTCTTCGCCCTTTCGGCCAGCCTGCCTATTCGGGTCAGAGCTGGCAAGTTCACTCTCCCACTAGGTAGGACTGGGGAATTGGTTTCAAGCCTGGCTATTCCTGGAGCAACTGCTGTGGCACCGCGCTGTACGTCAATGACAAGAAAACAGTGATACTGCCAGTTATATGCGCATTGTCCGTGCCTTCAGTCTGGCAGAGTGCTGGCTTAATTACCTCTGGAATCTGTAACTAACTGTGCTGCTGCATGTGTCAAGCAGTGTTGCGGAATGGGCATCCCCATTCCATTCCAATTCCATTCCGAGGAACTAGAACTTGTCGTGATTCCATTCCTTTCAATTCCTCGGAATTACAGAATTTAGCCCATTCCCATTCCTGGAATGGACGGGCAGGTCAATTCCATTCCTTTAATTCCTCAACGTAAAAACTGCCTCAGGCGCTCTATCGAGCTATCGAGGAACGCAACATGAATTGACGTTATCATAGCGTTGAAAACTACAAACGTATGCAAAATGTGCCACTTGTCACCGATATGGGAGATCGATAGCAGCTTGGTTGTATATATCGTGCAGAACAACTATACCCCTCTAATGCAAACATTTACCATCCCTTCCTAACGAAAGTAGAGAAAACTGCGAAAGCTAAAAGTTCCTCCAAATTTCGGTGAAAGTGCATCCAAACTATCATCAAACATTCAAACTCCCAAATCGCAAGCGAGCAACGACCCTATGCGACGATTTCTCGCGCACAAGTAACGCATCTACGAACGATCTAATTATAAGATAAAGATATACTATTGCACTCGTCTTCAGGGTCGACGCGTGTGAAGTCTTATTTAGAATTGTTTTTTTTTTCGCTATTTTCAAGTAACCTTTTTGACACAATGGAAGCCCCGTTTCAGAGAGAGATAGGAAGACTTTTTTGCGGTCCCCGGTTCCACGCACGCACCGTGCGTCCAGAGATGTCAGTCATCAGAGCTTTGCGGTATAGTAACCGGTATATGTGGAAATGCGGTAATTTTTTTTTTGACAGAATGCCATTGGTCCAACAAGAAAGCTTTCGTTTAAAATGTGGCAGTGTCACACTGCCAATTTTTACAGAATAAGTAGCTGGATCCCGCTACTCATTTTGGTGTCTGCATGTTAGCTTGTTTTAACGGTTTGTTCCTGCGCGACGCGAGGTGAAGCAGCTATTACGTTGATGTCCGTTTTGTTGCACAGTCTGTCGCGTTCTGTCGTGCTATCTGCTTTGCGTACCGTGATACCAGCGTAATTAGTACGCTGTGGATAACTCACACGAATGTAGCGCGGAGCTTTCTCACATGTACACGCATTCTAAATGCTTACTTGAGTGATTTCAAGTGAATTTACAGCATTGAGCACTAATGCTACTGTACCAACGCGAGAGACGGGAAGGCAGCGTCACGGAACACCGTTAACAGTTTTGCATTTACCGTATGAAAGTCACCACCGCTTCCACGTTGACCTCCATTTCGCTTGTTTATTGCCCTGGCACTACCTCAGCCCAATCCGTTCAATACAGGGAATTATTTATGACCCCCTAATTTAAAGTGACAGAACCATATCGTGACGAGAGCCCTGGCAAAATAAAGAAGTATGATCAGGCAGTTTGTTTTGGTGAACGCGCCTCCAATATACACGAGGACGTGAACAAAATTTTGAAATGAGGCCTTCCCTACCTGAATAGTGGCGATGCTTCAACTTTCACGACCGACGACTAACGTTCGTACTCCGGGCGCAAAGGCCCCAGGCCCCATGCACAGAAACACAGCAACCAAACCACGAACCAGTTTGGAACAACTGGAGGGGAGGCCGCCCTTTCGGATCGAAGCAAAGCACGGTGTCACGCTGCAGAGAGCTGTCAAAGCACTCGCAAACAAGGGCGCTGCTGGAGCCGGAACTGTTAGAAACAAACGCCTTTTGGCAGCTAAGTCTTCTGCATTGTCGTATTTAATATCTCATGCAATTGTGTATCACAGCTTCCTACTACCATACACCAGTGCGCACGTAGAAATCTCAGTAACACATCCGAAGCTCTCTTCTTATGCCTATGGCGGGTGCCTGGCACGCAAATCCCACACCCACAATTTTATTTTTACTGCCTTGGTTTTGATTTGCTGGAGCCCCGGGGCCCCGCTGCAACAGACGGACATGTGGGTCCACAGGTTGGCGCCGCATTCCCGGGAGATGCCTACCAGGTCGGCTTACAAGCTACAACGCTATTCATTCTGCGCCGGGCACGGAGGGTGGGAGGAAAACGCCAAGCAGACTCGTTGTTTCATGTTTCATGCGCGTGAATGCTTTATATTGCTAGTACCAAGGTTTCGCACCATCAGGTTGATGTGAAAAACACCGTGGCTTCGGATGCGTGCCGTTCGTATTCCCCCCCTCCTGCTTCTCGATGATATTCCCGCCTGCTGGCATGGACATGCATGGCGCTTGCAACTGGCATGCCGGTCTGCCATAGGCGCCACGGACAGTCATTGCCCCAAAAGCCTGCCACAACATGAAGAACCGCCTAACATCGTCACCGGCCCGGCGGCCAAACGCGCTTGCGCTGCTCGAAGTTCAGTTGCACCAGCGCTGCCGGAGGCTGCGCGGATTAGGTTACTCGAGATGCCGGGTATACGTTCTCGTTTTCGTCGCCGGTGCTCCCTTTGAGATATACCGACGCAGTCGTCACCACAGACTAATTAAGCAGCCGGACGGCGCCAGGGACGTTGACGTCGTCGTCTAACAGTTACTATTCCATTCCCATTCCATTCCGGGGAAAATGAGCTTAATTCCATTCCCATTCCATTCCTCCAGCCATTGTACTCATTCCATTCCCATTCCCATTCCGACACCTCGAAAAGGTGGAATGAATTCAGAATGATTCCAATTCCAGAATGGTAACTCCGCAACACTGGTGTCAAGTCCACTACAAAACGAAAGTGCGGTAAAACGCGTTAGTAATTCCACCTATAAGCATCGACCAACAATAGTACAGTGTCATTCATGCATGACTAATCTGCTTAAAAAAGTGTGCAAAAGCATACCTCTTGCAATGATTGTCTAAAGCCGGGAGGGAAAAAAAAAACAGGTTAGCACTATGGGTACTAAACCAGTGGCAACCTGCAGGTCTACCACCTAAAATCACGGCAATAGCGTGAAAAGTTAATCTAGACCTGCCCGTACACCGAACAAACGTATGAAGCAACCCATAGGACAGATGGGTAGAGCTGATTAACATGCACTGGCTCCCCGGGCCAAAAAATGCGGTCATGCCAGCTAGAGAAACCGTTCAATTCCATGCTGGGTTCGTATTTCAAAGTGTTTGTTTCCCCCTTTCGGACCTCTATCACTAAAAAGAATAGCTAGTATACAAGCAATAGGTGGGTGATTAGGGCCTTACTAAACAGTTGGGTCGGCCTAATGGGCCATGGAACAAAGGATGACAGAAGTAACACTTAGAGAGAGGAAACAGGCATCCTGAATCAGGCAGCAAGTTCAGGAGCAAGATATAGCTCAAGGGGAAGTGGACCATGTAGTGAGACGAAATAACAATGGCCAAGGTAATTTGACCAGGGTAACCGTAGCTACCGAGAAACATGACTGTAGATCGTTAACTTCATAGAAGGATGAATTTTAAAAATTCGGGGGCATAGAATGAACTCGGGCAGCGCAGGCCAGGGGCAATTGAAGGTCTGTGGAAGGGACCTTCGTCCTGCAGTGGACCTGAATAGGCTGATGATGATTAAATATCCAGAAGTACATTAATCATTCACCTGCAACACTTTTGAGCACTTATTTTATGTGCATGGGGACACTAACAGGAGCCTTTATTAGTTAGAAATGAAAGCAAGAGCCACTGTAGTAAAGTAGTTTTCTCGAGTAATTTTTAACCACCTAATTGTACTTAAACGCCAACTGCAGTGGAAATGTTGACCTCTTGAAAACACTATTTCCATACAGTCTGCCTAAAAAGACTGCAAATGCACTACGCGCATGTACAGCACAAGCGGCCGGCAAAACTGAGACCAAAATTGAGAAGAGCACAGCCATTTATAGCGTGGCTGAAGTGGCGTTGCAGCTCGGCAGTGCATGAGGAGCAAGCCTACATGCAACAACTTCTCCCGATGCGTGGCAGCTCTGGAAAAAATGAGCCCAACGGGGCTTGACCGATTCCCCCCTGGCTGGCCCGCGAGAATGCACTTCTACTTCATTGGTGCTTGTGCAATCCGCAGGCAAGTGCAGCATTATCTGCTAATTAACTCTTTCGTTACCGCGGAAAATCGACCGATTATTAGCGGTCTAAAAACAGAAAGGTGAAGCTCGAAAGTGAAATGTGCAGCGAAATCTGCAGCTGAGCATGATTTGGGGGTCGGCGCCTGGCCTTGTGGGTGTGCTTGGCGAGCGACGTCCTGCTGGCGGGTGGCTTTTGCCAAAGGTGTAATGGCGTCATTTCACGTGACTGATATGACGTCAGTGAAATTTTGGGGTACCACGGCATAAAACGCTTTCGTGTTAATTAAAATATAAAACCTGAAAACGACCAACAACAACGCACTCTTTAGTACTAATGGTTGCTTCCCCGCAAGAAGACCCTGTGTGCAAGAGTGCACCCTTTACAGGCCGCTTGCTTCGTTGTACTGGCGTCACTTCCGTGACCGATATGGCGTCAGCGAAATCTTCGTGTATCCGGTACTAAAACACTTTCGTGCTAAAAGACATTTTGGCGCTAAAAATATTGGTTGGGCACATATTGCAGAGACATAAAGCTCTGATGATTCAATGCCCTTTCCAACAAACCCGATTTTAATTATGTTTTCATAAATAATGATCGCAAAAAGATGATCAAATTCAAAATTTTTGTAGAGACGCCAAAGATAATGGAAAAAAGGAAGTTGTGTTTAACAAACCACCAGTAGTAGAAGAAAATTAGAACATACACTCTGTAGGTAAACATTTAAAAAACGCGACCCAAAAAAATGAGTTGCGCGAAACAATTTGTGAGATAAACAGAAACGTTAGCACGCATGGCGCCCGCGCCTTGTGGTGAGGCCTGACCTCCATTTCAAAATGCGCAATTTTGGATGGTTCTGTAGAATAAATCTGCTATTCTGACATTATTAGAGGCACAATTACTCCCCACGTGATGCGAAAATACCTTGCCAATGAATACGGCCAGCACAAAGTTCAGGGCAAGCAAGCGATGCGAATAAATGCGCTTGGAGTTGAAAAGCAGACTAGGCGGTGGATGCTTGTTGACGTTATTATCATCACTCATCTGTCAAAACTTTCATTTGCGGTTTATCATCTTCTGAGTTGTTATGGTAGCCTTGCTTGCGGGAATAAGGTGCGATGCGCTAGTATCGTGCCCAGCAAGCTTTCACCGAGTAGGTGACGCGCGACGAAAGGAGTTCAACACGAAGAGTTGATGCATGATTATTGTGGCCAGGAACCGTTTGTATCGGGTGGACACCGAAGTGTCCAAGCCAGGTAAAAAAATTTACAGAATACGTATAAAAGAAAAGAAAAATGAAATAAGAAAAAATGCGGCTGAATGCCTGTAGTCACTGCACTGTCGCCACCAACGAGAAAACTGAAGGTAGCAATTGTCCTGCAGTCTTGTGCATTTGGTATGCACGTCCACTGCACTGTCACCACATGCAGCCGCACCCAGCCGAACCGATTGGTGCCAGAGTTGCAGTCGCTCTTTCGTCGTGCGTACATCTGTGGCGTTGTCGATGCCATCCTGGAACCCTAGCAACTGTTGTACAGTGACGTTGACTCTGGCGGGTGGGCGCAGCTTGTGGCAGTGCAGCACCAGGTGCTCGATGCTCTCTTCGTGTTCGCCGCATGCCCTGCACTTTGCTGCTCGTACCTCCGGCGTTTTGTCGTAGCGCTGACAGCAGCATCATGCGCAATACCCCGCACGGGCCTCAAGGAAGAGCGCGCTGCCGCTGCTGTTGTCGTAGACACGCATCCGGCCTATATCTTGTCTGTGGCTGCGGTATAGGGTGGAATTTTGGTGCATTGCGGTCCACCAATGAGTGCTTTCCTCCCCTTTCACTCTGGCGCACACCTTCTCGGTTATCTTGTGCAGCGGCCCCACCTCAGTCGGGCTGGTCGTGAAGCCTAATTTTCGACGGAGGTGGTAGAGGCGGTTGCACCACTGCGGGCGTAGACCATTGAGTTCCATGTAGCGGAACAGTCGCCGCACCCAACGTTCGTCGTTCATGACTCGGAGTCGCTCCTCGAACGCAATCTTGCTGGTGGCCTCGCTGGCCTCAAACGCCTTCCCAGGTCACCTTGTATGGCCTCCACAACCACTCGGCCATGGCAGCCCAAGGCAAGACGGCCCACCCTCACGCTGACCACGCTCGAGCCACCTCCGTGTTGTCGCCGACACACACACACACACCACGGCTTTCGCAAAGGTGAGACATGGGACATGCACCGACTTCCACAGGTCACGGACCGACGGGTATCGGTTACACCCCCATAAGCACCGTCTGGGCAGGATAAAGCTGGCGCGTCTCGACTTTTCTTCTAGCAGTGCCTCGTGTGTAGCATACTTGTCACCCGTGGTGCTGGAAGTGTGACGCCAAGGTAACAGTAGCTGTGCATCGATGGGACCTCTTCACCGCCAGGCAGCAGCACAGCGGAGCTTTGTCCTCTGGGTCGGAGAAGCACAGGACTGCTTACTTGCGTGTGTTGAAGGCCAGTCCCAATGGTGATAGATGCTCAGCTGAGGCGATGAAAAGTCCCGGTAGCTCATCCACACTTCCAGCGAGCAGGACAAGGTCATCGGCGAAGACCAGCCCTGGAAGCGTCCACGTTTGCAGGAGTCCATCTTCGGAATAGGGCAGCGTGAAACGAAGTCCCGACGCAATAAGGGCTTTCTCTATAGCCCCGCTAGTACAGCACGTATAGCAGCGAGGAGAGCGGGCACCCCTGCTTGAGTGCCCGGTGCATTGCCACTGGCTCCGTGCGGACCTCTCCGAAGCATGCCACTGCCTTGTTGCCGGTGTATAAGCGTCGCAGGAGGTCAATCCATTTGGATGGCATAGCCAGCTCGCTCATGTGTTGCAGCGTAAGGTCATGTGGGACGTTGTCATATGCCTTAGTGACGTCGAGAAAGCACGTTACCAGGCCCCGGGATTCTTTCCGTGTAATATATATTGTGGAAATCGCGGAGAACCGCGGTCCGGCGATCCCGAGCCGGCGCGCTCTTCAGGAGAGACGCTTGTGCGCTGAAACCGGTCCGGAGCTCCGCTAGTTTGTCGGCGTCCCCCGAGAGATGGCACCACCAATCCGTGCGGGCATAGGCATAGGCGCGCGGGCGCGGGCGGCGCGAACGTGTGCGCCGTCGGAGACGGGGGGAGCCTCGGCGGAGACCCGGTCGGGGCGAGATCGGCGGAACATCGCGGCGGTGGTGGATACATGCATCTCAGGTGGGAGCTTTCTTTGTCGAGCGCCGTGAGTACCTGCCTCCCGGTCGCGGTCACGACCCGGACGGCGTGATTCCTGAACGCCCTCGAGCCTTGTGCTCGCATGCTTTGGGATTCCCTAAATAAACAGCTGCGCTTCGGCACTACTGTCTACTGTGTTCTCGTATCGGCGAACCTCGCTGGGCTGCCGTAGGCATGGGAGCCCGCGTGGTTGACATGCCCGGGAGCTAGCGTGGGGGCCTACCCAATGCAGAGTGCTGGCAAGGTCCCCGAGGAACCCCCCTCATATCCCACAGTATGCACTGGAAGAATACAAACAGGTTCTCCTCCACCCGACGATCCCGTCTGAATCCATTTCCCAGCTCCGTCAAGTGACCACTTTGCTCCGCCCATGCGCTCTCCCAATCCTTAAGCACTTGGGCAAAAAGCCTATACAACACGCTGGTGATTGTGAGTTGCCTGTGATCCCTGAGAAGGTTGCCGTAACCGCCTTTCTTTGGTATTAATGACACCTTTCCCAGTAGCCATACCTCTGGGATGGGGTCGCCGTGGATTATGCCGGTGAAGATTGCTGCAAGGTGTGCTTGCGCCACTTCAACCAGGCACCTGACCAGTTCCGCAGGGATGCCATCAAGTCCGATTGCCGTGTGAACCCCAGTGCGAACAAGAGCACATTTGAGGGCATGTGGTGTCACTTTCCATTGGCAGTCGACTATGTACGAGTCCTGTTCACCTGACGGCTCTCCTGTGTTGGACGTCACCTTGGTTGGGTGTCGTATTTTCAAAGATTCTCTCGAGATGTGTTGTTAGGTGCCGACGTAGATCAAGCACTGTGTCAACCGTCCGTTCATCTCGGAGCTTTGGCAATGATGATTTGCGGCCGACTGCAGAAAGTCAGGTCCAAAACTTCCGAGTGATGTTGCGGCCTGCTGCAGTGATCTCCTCCAGTGGCATTTGCTCGTTTTCTGCGATTTTGCATTGGACAAGCTGTTGCATTGCTCGTTTGCAGCGCAGATACTCTTCCCACGCAAGGAGGCATTCACTGGCTGTGAGATTTTTCACTGCATACCTGTGCGCCCGGTTTGCCGCGCGGCGCTTTTCAAGGGCCTCTTTGATTTCGCTGTCCCACCACCGCTTTCGTTGAGGGCCTCCACAAGAGCCTGTGCGAGCCTCACGCTTGTACATGATTCTCTTTAGCTCACCGACAAACTTGGCGTACGTTGCCTTCCTTGCGTGGATGGGGCTGGACTCGAATTCGTTAGCAACTGCCTTGTATGCAGTTGCCGGCAGATAGCGCCTTGCAGGTCTTCGAGGCTGTCGCACACGTTTTTGGTGGGGTGATGAGGAGAATGACAGTTTGATTCGATTGTGGTCACTCCCCAGGCTGAAGAGCCCACCTTCATCAATGTGGACTTGTCTGATGTGTGGTGCCAGTGAAGACGACATCAGTGCGTAGAAAATGCAGCTACGATAACTGTTGCGAGCACACCACGTAAAGTCACCTTCACAGTCACCGCGCAGGTTGGCTACCTTGAGAGAGCGCTTCTCAGCCAGGCCGAGTGTGAGGTTACCATTATAGTCATGGAACCCATCCAAGGCCTGAATATGCCTGTTGAAGTCTCCCATCAGCATCACTTGTTTGTTGACTGCATTGCAATATGTTGCAGTTGCCGTCGTGTGGCCCTTGGGTGACAGCTAGGTACACAACACCGATGATCGTGGGCTTACCAAAGATGTTTCCGGTGATCCATAGATGTTCCCGGCACGATCCTTCCAATCTCGCCCATGCACCACCGTGTCGCCACAGCACGCCCATCCCTCCACCCCTGCAGTCAGCTTCCCGGTTGCACCCCGCCCAATGCCAATTGCTATGTATCGGAGGTTCCTCAGAGACCCTAAGGTGCGTCTCAGCTACTCAGTAGATTTCAATGGCCTCCCGGTTAAGAGTTTCGTATAACTCTTCCCCCTTTGCAGCTTTCCTCGATGTGCGCACGTTTAGGAAGCCAATGTTCACCGTTTTTACCCGCTTTGTGCAGTGTCACCGGGAACGCTTTCTTTTTCGTTGGACACTTTTTCGGGGATCAGTAGGAGGTGCTCTTTTTCTCTGCGGGATGTATCTGGACTGTTGGGTTGAGGGCTCCACGGTGGGGGCTGTGACCTGCTGAAAAGATGGCGGCAGCGGCGGTGGGCTCCCTTGGCCATCGGCGTTGTCATTGCAGGTGTCTCCTACGGGGTGGGCCATTTCTTGGCCAGGATGTTTTCTAGGGACTGTGCGATGAGCTGGACCAATTTCCATTTGGTGCCCACTTGTCCCGCTCTTGCGTCTCTGCTGGTTTTGGTCCATCATCCTTTCTTGGATATGCCGCATCACCCCTGTTCCTTGTTTTGGGCGTCCACGCTTGTGCCCGTGTTGCACGAGCATCTGGCCCTCGTTGGACAGCATCCTTGTCAGTGGTTTCTGTTTCAGTTTTCCCAGCCGGGTCGGGCCTCCCCGATGTAAAAAACGCACCGAGGACTGTCCAATGTGTGCTGTCCTCATTGTAATGGAAGCCATCTTTGCAGTAGCTGATAGGTAGCTCTATCTTGCTCAGGTCAATGAAACGCTGCCCGGTCTTCCGACACCACTTTTTCAGCTTCGCATTGGCAAGCACGATTGATGGCCGCACCTATCCCCCTCTGCTGGTAATCTCTGGAATGAAGCACAGAGTGAGCTGTCCGCGCCACCCACACCATTCCAGCGAAAGGATGTCCGTTATTCCCTGAGAGTTGCCTTTCAAAACGTCATGGATACCGGCATGCAGGATGTACTGTCTCTGTGTGGATGGAGCCTTTTTCTCAAATTCAGTGGCATAGCGGACAGCATCTGCCATCGTTGCTTTTGCTCCATATAGGGACTCAAAGGCTCCCCGAGAACCAGTCTCCGCCATCAAGGTCTCTGCCAGAAGGCTCACATTTTCGTCTCCGACCATCACAATCTCTCTCTGCCTCCTCTGTGGTGGGCACCCCCTCGCGTTCCGGTGGCTGTACTCGTCGTTGGCAACATGTCGCTTATCTGGTTTCTCTCCAGTAGTCGTCGTAGTCTGAACTCCGCCACTGATGGGCTCTGGTGTGTGCCACTGTGAAGCTTCGTCCCTTTAGTTACGCCGTCGCTTCCGGTGGAATTTTCCTCGAGTTTCCTTTATTGGCTGAGCATGTCCCAGGTCACATGGCCCCTCTGCATCCAGAGCGTTGGGCAACTTCTCTTTGCGGTTCGGTTTGAGGTTGTTCTTCGATGCGGCATTTAGTTGCATGTCACCTTGCCCAGTCCCAAAGGCCGTCTCATCTGGATTTTTTCCCAATGGTTTATCTACGGCACGTTTCTGTATATCTGGCTTACTTGCAGGGGACCTTTCCTCCAGATTTTTTCCTGGTGGTGTGCCGGGTGCACCAGGCGAGCCTCCTACATTGCAGTGCCACCTAACATTTTTGACTAACATTAATTTTCGAAAAGAAACAATATCCAGACTGTACTGACAATTAGCGATTGTCAGTACAGCGTTGGCTGCGTTTAACTACGTGCAACGCTTCATTTTCTGGCGTCCTACGCAATTTAGACAGGAGTTTTTTCTGTGTGGGAGAAAATGAACAACAATAACCGAAAACGCATCGCTGCCGTTGTTCTAGAGTGACTAGATATCTATCCATGGTCGCCTGCACAGGGCATTAAGTATTGTGGCGTTAGCCCGTCGGCAGTGACGTGCAAAACCGAGCTCAAAAACCGGAAAGTGGTGCACGCGGAGTATTGGCAGTACGATAGCGCAATGAACAGCTGTGCGCCAAAGCTAACTCAGACGAAAAACTCGCACAGCGCGTGCTAAGGCGGGTAATCTCCGCTTTTGTTTCCCGGCCCGGCAGCGCAGGCATGGAGCACTTACCACGGTCAAAGAAGGTGCGAAAGCCAAGACTACGGGCACAGGGAGGAGGGATACAGCCATCGCGCTGATATGGGCCGCGCATGCATGCTCACATTCTACCGGTCTCAAACCAGGTGTTATCACTAGGTGTCTCTCGCGCAGTCTGGAGCAGGCCGCTCGAGCGTTACAGACAAGCATTTTGCCGATTGTACGTCCACCGTCACGACAGCATGAACTTGATGCCTTGGGGGGCTGAAAGAAAGTTTGCTGAAGGAGAAAGAGGTCTTCAGTAGACATATGGGGACGGAAACCGATGTGATTGTGTGTAAGCAAGTTGGTATACTGTCGAAAAGGTCTGTGAGGCGCGATAGAACTGTACGAAGTTCTATTGTCTTCCCGACACGAGAGGTGAGAGAAATAGGGTGAAGGTTGATGAAAGAGATTCATTCTTGCGGCAGTGTGCCCGTGATCCAGTAATTGATTTGGGAGAGAAGGAATTCTTTGTCTCAGTCAGGGACGTTCTTTAGGATGGAACAGGAGATATGGTCCGCGCCCGGAATGGTACCAGCTTGATTTTGGGCCAGAGCACGTTCCAGCTCCGGTAATGTGAAGGGGCGATCGCTATCACTGTTGGGACGCTCTGAGTACTCGGGGTGGAGAGAAGGTAAAGGTGGCGGTATGTATAGACCGGTCACCTAGCTCTCGGATAAGAGAGTCAGCATGGTTTAGCCAAAGTGCTTTTGGAGGGTGGGAATGGTGGTAGGAGAGGAGTGGAGGAGGGGAGTGCAATTTCAATGGGATCTATCTGGAAAGATTGCCAGGTTGCCGGTGGATTCGGTCCTTGTGAAAGGTAACGGTAGGTGTGTGGGGCGTTTTGTGTTGCGTATCCGTCTCGTGGGGTGTGTCTGGAGTATTAATGAGTTGTATATGAGCCCTGCGTGGTATGTGCGTGGAGAAGACTGCCAGAATGAAGGGTTTTCGAGTTTCCCCAGATGGTGTTCGGGGCATTAAAGTCTTCACGAAGGATGATGTCACGCTGTTTGGGAAAAGATTCTTGAAGAAAATGAAAGGAGGAGAGAGCAGGACTGTGGAATTGGGGTGCTTGTAGACATTCACAAGAGTAAGAGGCGGTGCGAGGGTTCTTGGAATGGAATGGAATTGAATTACACAAAAACTAATGTTCATATCCACGTCGACTCCTTGCTCTATGCGAAGCATCACTTTTGCTCGGTAGTTGTCGGCCTTGCGCCATTAAACCCAAACCATCATCATTTCATCTTTTGCTCGCGTAGTTTCCCTATAGCATCTGGTAAGGGGTTACCAACGAACACCTACTCTTATCCCGATTTCACCCTTATGAGCAGTAGATGGAGCAGTTGACCAGTTCCGAGATCTCGGACCAACGCCGACTTGTGTAG
>JABSTR010003552.1:0-43434 GCA_013339765.2 Haemaphysalis longicornis
AAAGGCGGTTTGGATGCGATGGCGAGTAGGACGACGTGGGAATCGTAGGACCAGGAGGCGTCGATTGCGTCACACCCGCAATAGATACCAGCTCCTCTTTCACGAGGCGCGCAGCTGACGAGCTTCCGTGCGAAAGTGAGATAGTCGGGGCGGCCAGAAAGCGGGTCGCTGAGCTGCAGCTCTTCGCGGATGACTTGGCGTATGAGAAGCCGCAAGTCCGTGTCCCCTTGTGACGGCGTAGCCAGAGCAGCCGGTTGCAGACGAACAACCTGCAATTCGTCCAGGCGCTGGCAGGTTGTGCGCACATCGCTGACGCTCGTCGGATTTTGCACCGCGAGGGCGTTGAAGGCGAAAGAAGCGATGCCCTTCAGGATGTGGCGAACCTTGTCGGCCTCTGGCATGCTTGCATCCACGCGGCGGCAGAGAGCAACGACGTCCTCTGTGTATGAGGTATACGTCTCGTCAGAGCGTTGAAGCCGAGTGGCCAGCTTCCGTTTCGCCTCGTCCGACCGAGCGGCTGTCGTGCCGAATATCTTGCGCAGCTCCTATAACGATTTTTACTAGAAAAGTTCTTTCTCTTACACTATAAATGAGACAAGGCTCAAACGGGTTAAAGAAAGTCGGGATCTTGGAATTGTTGTTTATTGAGAACGGCTTTTTTGTTCGCGTGTTGACCCTGTTCGGAACAAGGCCCACAGGCTCTCCGGAGTTATGTCAAGATTTACGAACACATTTTCGAATCCTCGGCGCTTTGTTCGATTGTTCGAATGGTGATGGTTTGCCACTAGGGGGCCGATGTGATCGGTTGCTCTCTGAATGAGCTGTGCGATTAACTCTTTCTGGTGGCTGAATTACTCAACGCCAGGATCAGCGAGCTACACAGTTGGTTCCACGAAGTCTTTGCGGACGTGTGGACACCTCTCTCAACAAAATCAGACCATTGGTCGAGTTTCTACGGCCTTCTTTCACTTGGAAGCCACGCCAGTCCAGCCAGGCCTAACGTGGACATCGGCCTCCCCGACCACGGGTGGCGAATTCGGAGCGAAGCGGCACGGCCTCAATGGTGAAGCAGTGACAGCAAATCAAGTAACGGCCGCAATCTAACATGGAGGTCGCCGTAGAAGGTGAGGATATTTCACCAGACGACTTCTGCGCACAAGCGGGGTGGCTCGACAGCCACAGGCAGAAGACCCAGAAAGCGCTGAAAGCGCTACGCCTAACAGCAGAGAGCAGCCGAAAGTAGGATGGCGCCCGGGCCGGCGTTTTGGCGTACGTGAGAAGCTAAGGCAACGAAAGCCACCAAGAAAGCCACGACAGCCCGATTCGCCAAAGGAAGACATAAAGATAAGATTACGACCAAGGCATGGGCTCGATGTAGCCAGAACGAGCGAAGTTCTCCTGAGAGACTGCATAATGGCCGCTGCAAACATCGACCCAACAGAAGCCGAAGAAGACACGCTGCGCACCAATAATGACAAGAATATAATAGTTACAAGTTCACCAAGCATCGAACGGGCAAAACCCTACAACAACATAACCACGCTGAAGATAAAGGAGCACGAACACCAGCTTGTGGCTTATGTAACTCCTCCAGAGGAGTGCACAAAGGAGTCATCCACAACATCCGAAGCGAAGAAATGATCTCTCGCAGCTTAGTTAACAAGAGGAACCCCACCATTATACAATTACGACGAATGGGAAACACGAACATCGTGGTAATCGTCTTCGAGGAAGAAAAAGTTCCTTACTTTGTGTACTATAGAGGTACCGAGTACAGGTGCTACCTCCACAGGAAAAGACACGAAATTTGCAATACATTCGGAAGACTGGGACACAGGGCCGATGTCTTCCCGGCCCCAGAAAACAAGATATGCAGTGGCTGCGGAACGAAGAACCCCCATCGGATCACACTTGTGTGCCGAAATGCGCACTCCGTGGTGGCGATCACCAAACAGGGAAAAGAAATGCAGCAGACGCTACCAGACACCCTTCATACCCAAGAACAGAAGCTGGGAGAAGAAAAAAAGAGCCCTAGAAAACTCCCACCTCCCCTCGCGGGAACCCCTGTATAGATGCGACGCATAGGCGGAGCGGCGAAGGGACCGCGTTTTATAGCGCGCATAACGTTAAGGGGACTGCGTAAGCCGGTCCCAGTCGATGACGACGTTGGCGTACTTGTAAACCGGCGTGGACTCTAGGTTTTTGAGCCAAGCGTGGACGTTGCTTCGCCGGAGAACGGCACACCGGTTATATACGCAGCGCGCCCGAAGGAGAGGAAACCACGGAAGAGAGAGTACTGCACATGCGCCGGCCCCAGCGCGTCTGCCGCGGCTATGACGCAACACAATCCAACACAATCCACTATAATCCAATCCAATCCAAATCCAATCCAATCCAATCCAATCGAATCCAATCCAATGCCCCTCGCGAGAGAGTGTTCGCTATCGGAGAGGAGAGGGGGGTGAGCGGCAGAGAGCACAGCTGGCGCGGCGAGGAGAATGGGGGAGGGATGGACAACGCCGCCGACGACGACAACGACGACGACGCCGGAGGAGGACAAGGCTAGTGAATCAGATGCTCTGCATCTAAAGGCAAGATCGCGACAAGGACCAAAGAACGCCTGGAGAAGATGCCGGCGGAATCCTGAAACCGGAAAAGACACAGACGTCCCTCTTCCCTGCACTCCCGCGGCGGGCAGTGGCGGAAATCAGCACCAGAAGAGGGGTAGGACGAGCAGAGACTCCACTCTCTCCCACACGAGGAACTCTGGGTCAGCTTCGAGAAAGAGGGGCGACTCCAAGGCGAGGTCCAGGTCCAGGTCCAAGTCCCAATCAAGGAACGGGACCAACGCGGCGTCGAGGGACGGCCGACAGGAGACGCACTCGACCAACACGGCGAGCTGGGCAACCGCCGTCTCCCAGGGGGGCACACAGGCACAGAAACTACACCCCACAGCCGAAGAAACAGCCAGTCAGAGATAGCCAAATTCCGAAAGATGCTACTAATTGTAGTTGAAGAAAACAGAAAACATAAAGAAGAAATTGCCAAACTGAAGGCAAAAGACTCGCGCAGTAACAAAGGAACGAAAATGAATGTATTCCAAAATGACAAAGAAACAGCAGCCCCAAGTGGCATCGATAATAAATCTGCCCCAGCAAAAAGAAGGGCCGTACCCACGAAGAAGAGATGAAAAATAGTCACCCACAGTCACTGCACGACACCGAAATATATTTGGCCGGGAAGTTCAAAAAATGCAGCCAAGAACTAGATAGCAAAGTAGAAGCGCAATGCGCACAGCTCTATGATAGACTCGACGCGTCAATAGCTGAATACGTTAACAATCTCAACGTACGGCTAAGTGCACTAGAAAACGCTAGAACCCAAGAAGGTATGGGAGGTCTAATAGGGCCCGTAAATACTACGAAACCGTAAGCTAGACTGTCAATGATAGAATCGGTGAGAAACCAGAAAGAGAACTAACATCGTGGCCGGTAAAAACAACAAGTACATCATCTGGCAATGGAACTGCAGGGGTTACTAAAACAAGAGAGGCAACGTGGAGCTCTTCCTAAACAACAAAGAAGTGGAAAATAGACCAGACAAAATATGCTTACGGGAAACCGGAGCGGTAGCGAAGATGACCTTGTACAAAGCTTTTGGGCTACTCAACGGGATCAACAAGCACCGGAAGGAAACGGTCACGACGCTGGTTAGAAGAAATATCCCAGCCCTCCAACACGACACCGGAATAGAAACTATAGAGCATGCATTCATCCAAGTTATACCTAGAAGAAAGGGCAAACAAAGCAGCCTCTTTGTACTTAACCTCTACAGTAGACCAAAAGAAAAGAATTGGTTCACTAACCTACTGAAGAAGGTCACGAAGATTGCGGACAAATATCCTTTGGTAACAGCAGGCGATTTCAATGCTCACCACGCGGAATGGGGATACGACAGACAGACCAAAAGAGGCAGTACCTTATGGATGGACGCCCAAAACATCGGTCTCACTCTCCAAACCGAGTCGAGTTTTCCGACAAGAAGGGGAAACAGCGTCAGCAAAGACACGACACCCGACCTAACATTCACGAATAACTTGAGAGAGAAATTCGTCTGGGCCAGCCTACACAAAAATCTCGGAAGCGACCACTACATAGTAGAAAGTACATTGGAAACAGGACATCCTCAAAAGCGTAATGGCAAAGAAATCCGCATAACGGAATGGGATAAGTTCAGAGAGGTTAGGTATGCAAGAAAAAAAAACAGAAGGAGAACACTGCGCTGAAATAAAGGATAGCCATGAATGGATCAAACAACTACAAGAGGATGCTGGGACAGCCACGAAAACAATACCACAAGAAGCCGACCTGCAGCAAGCCGACTCCCGACTCTTACACATGTGGGAGGCAAAGAACAGCCTAACAAAAGACTGGGCTCTCAAAAACACAACAGAACCCTCAGAAAGAAAATAGCAACGATAGACAAGCAAATAGAAGAACATGCAAACAAACTGTAGAGACAAAACTGGCAAGACCTGTGCAACAGAATGGACTCACAGATAAGCTTAGCGAAAACCTGGAACATCTTCAGGCACCTCATTAATCAAGAAGGCAGCAAAACGGTCCAAGGAGAAAACCTAAAGAAGATTATTCACCTATACAAAGGCGCAGAAGAGGACGTAATCAAAGACATCCGAGAGAAATATTTTGGAGGAACGCGTAAACTCCAGAGCCACAACGGAAAATACCAAGGCACGCCGAACCCCACACTCGACAGGCCGATTTCGGAGAGTGAGGTCAGTGCGGCTATCCAGAAACTCAAGCCGAAGTCGGCGCCGGGCTCCGATGGCATCACAAATAAGATCATAAGAAACATGGATGACGCCTCCATAGAAGCACGCACCAAATTCTTCAATCAAGTTTGGAACAAGGGCCAACTCCCTGAAACATGGAAGACAGGCAACATAGTACTGATTCCCAAACCTGGAAAAAAGTGACATCTTAACAATCTTAGGCCAATCTCCCTGACATCATCTCTGGGAAAGCTCCTCGAGCATATAATCCTAAACAGACTCAACAAACACATGGAGTCAAACGGCCTCTACCAAGACACGATGATTGACTTGAGAGCAAACCTCTCGACGCAGGATATACTCCTACAATTAAAACCAGACGAAGCATCTATCTTGGACACGAGAACCTTTTTAAGACTAGACGTCACCAAAGCATTTGACAGGGTCAGCCACGATGCGATACTAAATTCCATCGACAAACTTGGACTCGGAGAAAAGGCCTTCAACTACGCAAAAAATTTTCTCAAGAACAGAACTGCCAATATAAAGATTGGAGAAATCGAATCAAAGGAATTTAACATGAATAATAGAGGAACACCGTAAGGCTCGGTGTTATCACCTTTTCCTTTCAAAATGGCGATGATAGGCCTCCCTGAGGAACTTAATAAAATTGAGAACCTCAACTACAGCATATATGCAGATGACCTCACATTGTGGTTGGCAGGAGGCAGCAATGGCAACATACAGAGCATATTACAAGAAGCTATAAACAAGGTTGTGGAGTTCTTATCCTCGAGAGGCCTGGAATGCTCCCCTGAGAAATCAGAACTACTGGTTAAGAAGTACCGAAAATCAACCAAAGAAACGCCAAGGGAACATGAGATGATCACGCTCACCCTACAAAACACACACATTCCGACTGTGAAGGCTATCAAAATATTAGGCCTCAGAATACAAGAAAACGGCTCAAACACCGAAGTGGTCAACGCCCTGGAGAGAAACGTAAACCAGACCATCAGGCTCATATCCAGGGTAACCAATCGACACCACGCCCTCAAAAAAAGCAATATAATAAGACTCATACAAGCATACATAATATCAAGAATTTCGTACACGACTCCCTTCCTGAAATTGAAAACAGAAGAAAAGACCAAGCTAAACAATCTGATTAAAAGAGCGTATAAAAGGGCCATAAAAATAGCGATCAGCACCTCAAATGATAAGCTGGATGCCCTTGAACTACACAACACGCTGGATGAGATAATCGAAGCCCAACAACTAGCACAGCACGAGAGACTCTCAGGGAGCAAAACAGGCAGATACATCCTAGACAAACTAAACATCAGAACCACAACACAGGAGGAGGGACCCAAACAAGAAATGGACACAGGAATCAGAGAAACGTTCATCATAGCCAGCATCCCAAGGAACATGCACCCAAATTACAACCAAGAAAGAAGACAGGAGAGCGCGAAGGCTCTCCACAGGAAATATGATAAACTAGAAGGTACCCTATACACTGATACGGCCTTGCAAGGACCTAAAAGAAAATCTATGCTATGCGTAGTCGTGGACAATACGGGATCTATTGTGGCAGCCTGCACGGTTATGACCAAATACCCGCAGATCGGAGAGGAGGAGGCAATAGCCCTCGCCATCGCTACCGGAAAGGCAAAAAAGAATAATTAGCAATTCGAAGATAGCAATCCTAAACTTCTCACGAGGCTACACCTCGACAACAGCATACAGTATCATTAAACACATAAAACAAGACAGCGAAGCCAAAACCGCACTAATATGGACTCCAGCGCACTCCGGAATGCCGGGAAATGAAGTCGCACATGAGGCTGCTCAAGATGTAGTCTACCGAGCCCCCCAACCCCTTGCGGACACACTGACAGATGAATCAGCGGATTACAGAGACCCACTTACAGCATATAGAGACATTTTGTACCACTATAGATGCCAGCAGGAAAAAGCACCCAGAGGCACATGTCAATCTGAATAGATCCCAGGCCATCGCTTGGCGACAACTACAGGCAGGAACTTTCCCTAAACCGCTTCTGTATAGCTACTCCTACCCCAGGACAGTCAGCGACCTTTGCAAACCATGCAGCCAAAGGGCAGACCTCAAACACAAAATATTGCCGTGTAGAGAAAAGCAAAAACACACACAAAGAATAAACATCTTTAATAAGGAGCAATGGGAGACGGCGCTGCTCAGCTCCGAAGAACTACTACAGCAACTACTGATCTAAGAAGCTGAAGAAGCCGCCAGGGGTCAAGGACTCCTGGCCGATGACTGAAAAGAAGGGCAGGGAAATCCCACTCGTTCCCCATCTGGCTTTCTGGGAAAAAAATAAAGTTATTTCACTCTCTCTCTCTCGAATGGGGATCCCAAAACTTCACTTTGTGTATGTTGTTTTGAATAGGTTAGATAGAAGTAGCGCTAGCTGGAAAATTAACAAAGATGTTTTATTGGAATTGTATATGACAGGCATAGTTATCGCCGAGTTTACTATCAGTCAAAAAAAATATTTGGAGAAATTGGAATTGGATAAATTATCTCAAAAGAAGCTGGATGCACATCTGCTTTTTTTGTACTTCTATTCCAGGTTTATCACTGGTCATTTTTTGACCACTTCTGTATCATACCTCCGCCACTAAACCTCATATTGTTTCCCGATGACGCAGATCCTTTCTCGCCTCCTTGCCTTACACAGCATCATTGATTCTGAAAACCATACTTTATCAATTGAGATGAGGGTTCCCTGAGAATCTTTTTGTGACATCAGTTTATTTCGTATCCGTTCCACTTATTATCAGATCCAAATTTTGTTTAGATTGTATTCAGATTGCAAAATGCAAAGGCAAGTCAACTTTGAGTTTTGAACAACAATTTGCAATATTTAAACTCGCTTTGGCTCAAGTGCACTGATCGCATTTTTCTCATCTTGACTTTCGATTTAATTTTTAACATTTCAAGCTACTTATTGAAATTGTGTGTGTTTGTTCTAAACTTTGTATGTTTCATCCTGTGGAGATGCACAAATAAAGATGATGCTTATGATGATGAGCCAAACTTGGCGCTGTCTTTCCATGAAATCTGTTCAAATGTCCGTGCAGTTTGGTACAGGAGGGAAATTTTTTAAAATCAACATTTCATGCAATTATCATTTGTTTCTAGAACTAACACTTACAGTATAAATGCTGGATACTGTCTAAAACAAAACTTCCAAGACAATCAACACTGAAAATCCGACAATGTATAGCTCGTTGTTCCTTCAAAAGGCCTGTCCTCATTTAAGTAGCCCCCTAAGCACTATATGTGCGACGGCAGAGTGTTCCTAAGAAAACTCCGAGTGGACTGGTGGCGAGCTTTGGTGGCTCACGTTCGTCAGGTTCTCCCGTCTGTATAGATAATTTTGTTCCTTTCAGAACCCCGGACTTTGGGGGTCTTTTTCTTTGTTTTTTGTGTGTCAATAAAGTTTACCAACAACAACAACAAAACTCGTCAGTCAGATAGGGTACTACTACATGTTCATCACTGCGCATTTACGATGAAGCAAAAACTCCCGTGTGTACGAGATTTCGCCGCACGTTAAAGATCCCCAGGTGGTCGAAATTAACCCGGAGCCCTCCACCACGGCGCGCCTCATCGCCTGCGTTGCGTCGTTGCGTTAAACCCTTCAATAAATCAATCAAAATCAATCATTTTTCGATCGCTTGTTGTTTTCTAATATTTTCCAATGACGGAAATGTTTTCGTACGGCCCCGCTTTGAGGTGTTCAAAGAGACGCTAATAACTGAAACTGATATGTTAACTTTTGTGTCTACAAAAAATATTGGTTGCACTTTGCCGAAAACATAGTTATCGTTTTATTTGCTCATCCAAATGACTATTACGCAATACTGCACCGCAAAGTTTTGAAATACAACTCAAATAGGTGTAAACGTTTTGTTCTAGCGTTCTTCATTGCAAACGTGTCTTAAATTGTTGATTCAATGGAGCTGAATATCAATTATTAGGAACTATCTGCTGTTTACACAAAATGCAAAAGTGAAGGCCCCAGGTATTTACCTGTTCTTATATAATTGAGAAAGCATTATTAATTCTCGTGTCAACAATCTGGCTTACATTACAAAATCGCCGAACACTGGTACGCGATATAGCCGAATAACTAGCAGAAGAATGGTATACAATTATGGTACACGATATGTAATAAACAGTTTATTTTGCAGTTTTTCTTCTTCATCTTTTCAATAGCTTACATCCTTAACGCTGACATTTGCAGTTTGGCACTGTTGTCTTCCCAACGCAACTCTTTCACGTGTGACAACTGAGTACATTGATGGGTATTCATTTATGATTGAACCTCTGCAGTGGCTGCTTTCGCCTTACTTATTATATTTTCAGTCACGTTACTATCATCTGCCAGTGTTTTTTCAGCTAATATTCTTAGTGTCGTGAAACACAGGTGGAACGGTAATAATTCATTTTGAGGTTAAGGCTTGGGAGCGCTTCCAGCTTGTGTGTGAATGTTCAGGCAGACATTGCCAGACAGATAGCGAGATCGATTACATAAGAGATTCGTATTCTGAGGGCATACCATTTGGTTCGAAAGTACTTTGTGTAATTTCTCTCGCTGATGACCATATGTCGATTTTTTGGCCGCAGAAAACGAAGTCTCGTAGAGGTGGAACATTTGCAGGTCTATCTACAAGTATTTCGTTAGCGGATATGATATGGTGTACACAGCATTTTCATGGATAATCTTGTCTACAGGCAAACTTTTCTTGATCCTGAAACCAGTCAGTGGGGTACCCCACAGCACCCTCGAAGCAGAATCACCACCCGATAAGAAACTTTCAGTTTATTGGTCGGTGTAAATTTTGTTAATCTGCCGTGTAAGCTGCGACCGTTCGGCATTGGGTCGGTGTGTCGGCGCGTGGGTCACAGAAATTTCCTCTAGCGGTAAATATTCATTTTTGAGGCTGCGGTGAACCGAGCGACGAGTGTTGTTGTCTGGTGCTCCGACGGTTTTCGGCCCCAAGTGAAGTAACTAAGGCAGGAATGCGATATCACTTCATGTCCGCAACCATTGAAAAAACACAAAAATACTGGGCCATCTTTACTAACGTGAAACCAGGGGAGCGGCGAAGCATGTAGTCTATTGTGGGACAATCTGCTACACCCGTACGTGTAGCGTAGGGAAAAGAATAAAGTGCCCTTGTCACGAGTCTCGCGCCAGCACCTGACCGCGCATGCGCGTGTCGCTGGGAAAGCATTCCGTCCAATATGGTGTCACAAACGGGATGTGCTGGCCGCTGCTCTCCTCCTGAAAGACACGTCAGCACAACCAACTACCACTCGTCCTGAAGCCGCAGTTACCTGCTGGTTAGGCCGCTTTTGCCTAGCCTACGAGCCCTATCTCGATTAGCGACCAGCCTGTGACCATCTCGGGCGACTCATCGTCGATGGCCCACAAAACGGCGGCGCTGTATCGTTCTAGATCGCGGCACCTGACCGGTTCACCTTCTCCTCACCATCAGGCTGGCCCCAGATGGAAGAGACGCGTTCCTTGCTACATGGCTGCTTCAGGGCTAAGCCATCAAACCGAAGAATGCCAGGTGGAGGCACTAGTCTACCTTGTCGGCCCCCGGGTAGAAAAATCTTTACCCCATTGACATTGACCCCTCACGAGCAGAAAATCTTCAACGCTGTGCTAAAGGGCTTCGAAGAATACTTCATACTTCGCCGAAACATCATCTTCGAGGGGGCCAAATTCAACACCCGAGTCCAGATGGATGGTGAGCCGCGGAACATTTTGCCACAGCCGTGCTGGTGTAGCAAAGAACGTCCCGCGAGGGCCACATGTCCAACTAAAGACTGCATCTGCCAGAAATGCAGACAAACGGGCCATTTGTCTACCGCTTGCCGCTCACCAAGTGCTCTAGGAAACATCAAGAAGGAGGCACGTTTCCTGGGCGTCACGGAGATGACGGATTCATCTAGGTGGGAGGTCTCTTCCCCCGTCATGTCAGACACTAGTCTTCAAAATCGGCACGGGAGCGGGCGAGACTGTTATTCCGGAGCGACAATTCAGACATCTCTTCAAGCACATCGCTCTAAATTCCACCAACCGGAGGCTTCAGGACACTAATGGAAAGACTCTACACATCTCGGGACAAGCAAGGCTTCATTTGAAGCTGAACGGCCGAGAAAGTGTGCAAAACGTGTACATCCTACCTGGTCTACGCACAGCCCTATTTGGAAAACCAGCCATCAGCAACCTTGGATGGTTCCCGTTCGTGAACAATGCCTTGGTACCACTTCCACTCTTCTAGGAGACTAGTGCCGAGCTTCAGCCAATGGACTTGGAAACCTTCTCGGAGCTGATGCGAGAGCGCTGTCTGAGTCCTGAAGAAATGAGCTCACCTACGGCTACAACCCACCGTCGAAGCTGAACATTGAGCACGCAATGCCCGACCGCTGAAAATCTCCGCAACCTCCCCCAGCAGCTTCCGCGCCACAACCGGCGCAGCGCCTTCAGCATCCACATGCCCTTTCGCCGTGCCCAGCGATCACGAAACCGCGAGGCAGCCCTGCTGACAGGCGCCCGCGCCACCCTCTTGGGGAGACGAGCGAACCGGGGCACGACAACTTCGCCAACGACAGGGGCGACTCGCTGCTCAAACCTCCGGTCTCTTGGCTGCCTGACAGCGAGGAGTTATTTCCAACCACTAGCGCGCTGGAGCCGCCACCGGCGGTGAGTACAGAGACGATGGTGGAACATAGTGAAGAAGCCCGAGCCGCCGTGGGTAGAGTGAACTAGAATATTTTGTTGTTCACTCTACCGTGGGAGGGGCATCCACAACGCAGCATCAGAGACTATCAGCGCAGCAGCACATACCATCGTGTATGCGCTAGTTCTCAGACTACAGCCCGAGCAAAGACTCGCCGCCCACATCGAACGAGTTTCTCCTGTCGGACCCCGCAGCGACGACCAAGAAGAAGCAGCGAGGAGGCGCTTGCACAAAAAAGCAGCGACCACACGAGCGGAGGTGACAGCTTTCACCATTGCGACAAGGACGAGAAGCGGCACGACACCAAGTTCATAGCATCACTGCGCCGGAGGCAGCTGAGGTGGTACCGTGGTGCGGCGAGCTGGTCCAGATAAGCGGCTTCGTTGTAGTCCAAGCAGTAAACTTCCTTGAAAGGCGAGTATGTGGGACAATCTGGCACACCCGCACATGTAGCGTACTGAAAAGAATAAAGCGCTCTTGCCACGCGCCTCGCGCCGTGCACCTGACGTTATGCGTGTGTCGCCGGGCAAGTATATATAAGTGTATTCTTGGCGCCATGGCATTTTGCTAACGGAGTTTACAACTTTGCTTTAAACCGCTCATGTCTCTGAAGCACGAAGCATTCTAGCGGGAGCCGTTTGAGAACAAGTGTTCCGGTGTTTTAGTGACATGAATACATGAAACGATGACTTGCGACACCGACAGCCCGACCCCCTAAGGGGCTTGTCTCCTAAAACATAGTGAATCAATTGAAAGCACGTGCAGCTCATAGGTATTATAGATTATGCATAGGCCGCACACCCTCACTGTCGTTGTTCAGCAGACGCACGGTGTCCTACTACTGGCTCTACGTCTGACACGCCACACAAGAGGGAAATGATTTGTTTCTTAAATTGTACTTCCCTACCTCCCGCCCTATTTCCCTTGTCTTCCTTGTCACGTTTTGTGCAGCGTACCAAAATGTCCCTGTCAAATTGCAACCACCACTTGAATGCATTCTGAGGTGTGAGTGAAATAGGCCAAATAAGAGCTCAGGTACAGCTAGGGACATTGGAACCAAATCACCGTCGGCTCAAGGTGAACTTGTCAATCAACCAGTTGCTGCATTTGCATTAAATATTAAGGACCTTGCTACTCGGTTGATATGACCCCCTGACGTACAATCGTTTTTTGTTGACAGTCGGTTATAATTTTACGCCGTGAATAATTTTACGCCGTGGAGAATCGTCGCAACAGAAAAAGTGACAGCATCACGGCTACATCTGGAATAACTAATCATTCAGACCACATCTAACACAGTCAATCGTAACGACAGAAATCTAAACCCGATCTATCCACGCTCTTTGCAGCGATCAGTCAAGCCCACTTAAACGACCCACTTCTGGTGATGAATTCATTGTGAACAAGGCTTCCGTGCTGGAAGCCGAAACGTCAAGAACGATTTTTGACTGGTCGGCGTCTCATGTGTTTGAAATGAATAATTTTTGTGCCAATTATTTTCGGGTGCCTGATCTGGGCATTCACTGACCTAGGCATAAGACTGTTTTCTTGCGCCGAGCTATATGTTGATAGCTGCAGCTGGTTAAAAGTGGCTGCAAACACATGTCGGCATCTCGCAAGCGCATGCATAGACACACATACAGAAACACTCCCACACGCACACACGGGAAATGTGTGTAGTGTAAGTACCCAACGCATTGATCCGTTAATGCCTTTGAGGTAATGAGGAGCATGTTATCGAAGCTAGCGATGCTTCGCATACAGACAGTAGTTGGTAATAAATCTGCCTTGATTCTTCTGTATTGCAGAGGGGATTTTACCTTCAATGTAACAAAAGGCGCCAACCATCCTTAAAAATTGTTACAAAGTTACATGTGATGCACTGGGCTACCATTTACTGAACAAGCTTGCCGATAGCTACTTTTCTTGCACCTATATTTTCCTAATGCATAACATGGTGGACACG
Source organism: Haemaphysalis longicornis (assembly GCA_013339765.2). Classification (NCBI taxonomy): domain Eukaryota; kingdom Metazoa; phylum Arthropoda; class Arachnida; order Ixodida; family Ixodidae; genus Haemaphysalis; species Haemaphysalis longicornis. Next base: position 13,566 of record JABSTR010003552.1, read on the forward strand.
AGACTACATAAAAGGAATATTTAAAGAGAATAGTAGCCATAAATTTTTTAATGACAATGACCAACTATGAAGGCTGGGGGGTGGGTTTAAAAATAGCAAGGGAAAAAATCTCACCTTTTTGTAATGCAAGACAATATATTCATTCTCCTGGCATTCAGTTTAAAAAAAAGTCAACTACATTTTATGAGCTTATCCAAGGCCTCAGTATGAAAGGTTTCTGTGGTACTTCCATTGTTTTTAAGCCAGCGTAAAGCTAGAAATGAATATAAAGCATACATTCAAGATAGCGTATATATATATAGCAATGAATGTTTCTCAAAGGGGGTAGCCTCAGCCTCGTGACAACCTTTCTTCTAGGAAACTTGCTTACGCACACCTTTTTATTGAAAAATATGAGCATGTCTGTGGATTCTCGCTTTATATAAGAAGAAAAAGCCCCATCTGAAAAAGGTTATTTGTCCGGGAACGGCCAGAAGTGCATCCTGAATAATGCTGCGGTGGGCGCATTGCGGTTTGATGCTAACTCTTTTGATTCTTTGTTTACTTGGGCATACATCTTCAAGGGGAGGCCGCTGGGTAAGTACCATCTCCGTCGCATGAAGTGGTTGCAGTGACTCGGGAACAAAGGTTTTTTCAAGTGATTTCGACGTAATACTATTTTAAAGCACTACATCATTTACCACCAGAATATTGTTGCTATTGTGTTGTGAGCAGCTGCATTGGGTTCTGTATTCCACAACCTACAATTTCCTAAGTTGCTTAGTCGTTTGTTAACTATATAAATACTAGAAAGAAAACATTATTCCGCCTATTATTATCAACGTAAAATCACTAAAACATAGCGGCATCGTTTGCTAACACAAAACATAATTTGCAACTGTTCTGGTTTGTCAGGTACGCTTGTGCATTTTGCCCAAGGCGCTGGAAAACCGCTGTTTTTTTAAGTGGCATTTTCATTAGTTGTATGGCCAGGAATGCTAAGGGGTATATTTGCTTCGCTCACAGCGAACTATCACTAATATCAAAGCAAGATGCCAGCTTTGATGGTTCAAGTTGAGCTAAAATATGGGCATGATTACTGTGTCCAAGTGTTGATTTTTACTACCAAGGTTTATTATCTGGAAACTAAAAATTCTATAAACGGTATTTTTCTGCATTAGCAATAAAGAACAGTGACCGGGAAACAAGGTCGTTATGACCAACGACCGTGTTTCCCCCGTCAGAATTATTGCATTTATTAAGTAGTAGGGAATGTAATGGGTAATGTGATATTTATTGCAGTTGTCGTTGTGGGACACATTTCAGGAGGTGATGCCCTGTGAAAGCTTTTGCAAAAAATCTTGTGCAAACAATGAAGCAAGTGTGTTCGTTCACGAAACACACGAAAATCTCACTGTATTTGCTTAGAACATCGGTTGCCTTTTTTGCGGCAAAAAAAATAAAATTATTATAATTGTTATGCTGTGGCAGGGCCGCGATTGATACAGTATTAAAATTGCCATGTGATTCCTTCTTAATCTTTAGGGTAGCACTAAATGTCAACTTTCGGTTGAAACTGCTTGAGGTGGAGTTTTTAGTAGGTAGTCATGCGTGGTCATTAAAGGGTTCAATGCCATATTTTATGAGTCGTTCGCTTTTTTCCTTCAAAAAAACCTGCACGTGCCCTCTCTCAAATTATGTTGTGTGCGTTCACGTTCCGCTGGGTTTTTGAAGTCGCGATGTGTTAGCATTGCACTTCCAAGCGTTCGATCATCATAGGCACCTTCTGGCTCCAGATAGCTGTCGATTACGTTACACCACTGAGTCATAATCACAGTGGTACAAATCACTTATTCCTGGGTATACTTATCTGGGACTGCAATCGCTATAGCGTGTATATCTGTATGAAAACCTATGAAGAGCCCACTTACTCCAGTCAAGCGATGCGAATGAAGATAATAAAAAATTGGCGCAGTTTTTAATAGTGGTGCAAGGCTAGAGAAACAGCACTACTGGCGGCCTTTCTTCCTTTGCTGGAGACCCGGCTGTTGCACGTCACATGCATATCCGAACTTTCCGCTGAAATTTCTTTATGACTGACGGGCCTGGGTCGTTTTGCTCGTAGCCTTTCACACATCTCTCCGAAGTGGACCGCGTTAGCACACGTTAGAACCGGCGTCAACCGGCTTCACCACCTCCAAGTCTGTAGCGGAAACACAGCGTCTGTGTTCCCCCCTTTAGGCGCGAAGGCACGTGAACTGGCGAGTAGGAGAGCATGCAAGAGATCACGCCACGAACGCTGGGCAGAGTATTCTCGAAGGTCAAACTGGGTGACGCGGTGCGTTCCTTATGGGGCGCACGCTCACGTGCTCTGGACATTTTTTCTTGCTATTTTTTGTGAGCTCCTCCTCTGGCGCAAGCCTACTCGTGAGCCCGTCCGCCGCTGCGCGCTCCTCATTAGGTCCATGCCCACATGCGCTCGGTCTTATTTCTTGGTATTTTTCTGGTAACAGTATCTGGCGAAGCTAGCAGCTTAAACTGCTCTGCTGTTAAAACTTTAAGAACTTAGGACACAAACAGCAAAGAAGCTCTCCCAGATTACTTTATTCGCTGCATGACCACTTATCAAAACCAACGAGGAAAAAAATGCATAAATTACTCTAATCTATAAAGCCACAAATTCCCTCATTTTTGAGAACCTCTGCCCCAGCTCCCTCACTTACTGCTGGCCAAGGTACACGAGCACTTTTCACACAACTGACTCACTGCGATAATGAATAAAAGGAACCTCCGCCGCTAAACTAAACTAATTGAGAGTAGCCTAGAAAAGCCTTGAAAAGACTTTCGGGGCACTGTATGTGCCGAACCTTCACGCCGAGCATGTCTGCCGCCTGGGGGAACAATCTGGGCTGCTCCGTCTCCTCAGAGAGAAGCCAGTTTATCTAGGTGGTGATGGAAAGGGATGGCAAGTTTCTGATAGCTGATAATAGGCAATGAGATAAATCAGCATCGGCAGTATGACAGTTGGGACAAGCGGGGTCAGATCGATAGCGATAGAGAAATGAAAGGGGGAGGGAGTAATCAGAGCATTCATTTCGATGTACCGGAAAAGCCGAGACTTCGTTAAGGTGAGTGGTGGGTTAGGAGACAGGTAGAGGCGTTTATCCTGACGGAGCAGGAGGTACGGCGCAGGAAGAGCCCCCCGCCGTCCTCCGAGAGCCCGGGACAGGGGATCAACTGTGCACGGTAAAGGCTATCGCGGTCTGATTGATGAGTCAACTGATTGCCGTCCATCCCCGAATGTCCAGGGACCCAACAGAGAAAACGGTGGATGGCTGTAGTCACGTTCTCCCCCTCTATCTTTTCTCTTTCGCCTTGGTGGGGGAGCAGCAGATGGATGCTGCAGACGGGGGGAATGCAGACGAACTCGTTATCTGCTGACACCAGAAGAAAAAAAAAACTACGACATTTGAAAGAACATATATTGCCTCTCCTTTTCTATCTACAACACATTTACAAGAGAGTTAATAGAAATTCTTACTTCAAAAGATTCTCTGGAGCACATTAAAAAAACAAATTTTCCTTCTGGGAACTTCCGATTCGCCCCAGTTTAAATGTCTGCCTCGTATTTCTTTAGGCTAATTATCCGGTGCAAAACCACCTCCCTCAATGCGATGATCTGTCGCTTGCCGTCTTGCGCCTTCTCATTCATCATCACTTGGAGGGCCATCGTGACCTGCACAAATCCCTTGCATTGCGCTGGCACATTGCCATGGTGGTGCAATCATAGTGGTGAGGCAACTCACGCAGTGCACCGCACGCCCGCGTATACCTGGCTTTACGCGTGCGCAGCCGCACCGCCTCCCGGAGACAGCCATGCCCGTTCCGTGCACATACTGTGACCCATCACCTCCTATTATCGCCTTTCCCACCGCATGGCTATGCTCCCCGATGAAAAGTTTAACAAAATCCAGGCTGTCGCCAACAGACGCTTTCAATACGTTTCAACGTTGGACTTATCGGCCACCAATCTTAAAATTCATTTTGTTACTTTTGGTTGTACCGCCGGGAGTGAAAGTATGGATTTCCCAAATTCAGCAGCCGAATGCACTGAAGCGCAACCCGGCCAATGAGCGTGCCGAAGTACTGGTTGTACGACATTACACTCATCGTAGCTGGCTGGCTTGGGTGTGTACGATGTTAGTCCTTGCAAGCGACACCGCTGGGTCCTTGAAAGGACCACGCGGTGTCATGTTAACGCAGTGTGGCTGGGACAGGTTGAGCGACTGAATTAGCGACAGTGACCGTTAAACAAGTGTGCTTGTTTGTTACTGCTTATCACAAACGAAACCAAGTGGCGCGCCTACATTCAAGCAATACCGGGCATGAAAGGTTTTACGCCCGATTCTCAGGTGGCAGCTGTTTGTGGGGTGCAACGACAATATGGAAGAGTAACTACGAAGAGGAAAAAGGCAGCCGAGCGTTACACGGCCACATACCGCACCCAGAACTTCATCCGCTGACCCCAACCATTTTCAAAGGACTTCAAAAATAGCGGACAGACTAGGACGGAAAAACTGACAAACTAGAGCGCTGTAATTTTTCAGTGGTTCTGTCCTCCTCTATGCGCTGTTTTGGAATTGTTAAGTATGCGCACCCAACGCCAAGCCTTAGGGTACGCACTTACAAAACATGCGCAACATAAGAGTGGCTGATACACTGTTCGACCTGCGTGTTTACCAACAGTGTACAGGGGGATTAAAGGAAATACGAACAACGGAGCACACAGCCTGCAACGTATGCCGCACCGTATGGCTGCACTATCAGTAAACTGGGTGCATGCACAGTTCTGTCAGTGCGTTTGAGAGCGTGGCCTACTGCTAGGGGACACGCTTGATAAAGAAGAGACTCCGGTCATACATTTTGAGGCATCCTTTTATGCTTTGTCGCCACTGAGCCACGGGGCGGCCTCTCTAGCATGCACAGTGGTCCCGCGTAATTCGCGCCAACAGCGCTAAATCCTCACCTAGTGGTACGTGGCGTCTGAACAACGTTGCATTTATCGTCATGGCAACGAGTGGAGAGGGGGGAAAGGAGGTTGGTGACGTCGCGGACGCGGCTGACGTCATTTTAAGTGCGAATGCACTTCTTAAGCGCGCCTGAATCGTCCGCCGCCGTCGTCCGCATAGCAACAGCTGCGGTGCGCGCGCTCCTCGTCTTCCCTAGCAACTGGGGGAGATGGCACGCGCTACCTCCTCCTCCTCTCTCCGCTCGTGACTGCGGGTGTTGGGCGCCTCCTCTCCACTTCGGGCGGAGAAGCTCTCGCTCGCGTAGCGGCGCTCCGCATTCGAAGCGTGAGGGCGTCGTGTGCCCTCGCCGTAATTGCGGGCTACTCTCCTCCTCCTCTCTCCGCTCATGACTGCGGGTGTTGGGCGCTCTCTCCACTTCGGGCGGGAGAGCTCTCGCTCGCGTAGCGGGCGCTCCGCATTCCGACGCGTGAGGGCTCCGTGTAGCGGCCGCGTGGCGCGGGAGGGTATTAGTCGAGCGCGCGCCGTCGTCGAGAGCGGTCGCTGGTCCTGCATCTCGATAACGATGATGGCGGACCGGGCAACGGTACCAGCAATAACGAGTGAAATATCTTTCTTTGTAGTTGTGTGCGTGTTTGTAATCTCTCGACTACTCATTAAGATCACGATATCCACCGTAATCGCGCAATCAACAACCGTGCATTCGCCTTACCACTCTCCCCCTCGGGAAGTGCGGGGAATTTTTTTTCCGCGGCAGCCGGGCTGGGCCGCCGTGCGCCGGCCGCAGCAACCGACGCTCGCCCAACTTTCGCGCCGGCCGCACCTCATGGGCCGCTCGGCAATGGCACCAGGCGCGGAATTTGGACGAGCGGCGGCGATGCCTCGGAATGGCCGCCGCCCGTCGTTTGGTATGTGTGTGCAGTAACGCGTTTAATAATTGAACGAAGAAAACATGTAGGTAATAGTCGTTTTCTGGTGTCGAATTGTTGTCTTTGTGGCGATATTAATTGGAGCGTTACACAAACATTCTTTGGGTTTTCTTTTATTCAAATTTCATATGAGGACATCTTAGATTCGAAGTCATGAAAAAAACATGCACTCTCTCATATATTGCAACATACTGTTATGAACACACTATTGCTCTAAGTAATTATGACATGCAAATTTAGGCATACAACATTGCACTAGGAAAAAACAACGTGCGAGATACACATTTATACAAATTTGATTAGCAAGCGGAACTTTGAAAGTTTTAGTCACTATAGACTTTTTTTCGCGCACACCTGGGCGGGAGAAGGAAAGAACTTGACAGGTCCCGCTCAATGTATACTTATCTCTTGTGCTCGCCTCGAGACCGGAATATTCTTAGACATTCAAGAAATTCCTTTCAGTTCAGAGACACAGTAATGGGAAACCAGTAAAATAAAAAGAAGCACGCACAGGTATGCTTTAAGGGCGGCCTTTTTGGCCAGTTAACGCAAACTCTGAAAGAAAGCGTTAACCCGGACATTACCCTGCATACACTGCCGAGAAATCATGTTCGCACCAAAAAAATGCCGCGAGAAAAAACTGTTGCAACACAATAACCGCACTATTGACCACTCATTGCTGAATTATATACGCGTACAAAAATAATGCGAACACAATCACAACACAAATCGACCGCACTGTCTTTTCTTTTAATGGCCCGTGAACAGTCTCATTACCGGGGGTGGGGGGAGAGAAGACGTGCAGAGAAAAAAACCGTTCCTGTATTGTAAGCCGAATGTACCGGGCTCATTACTTCCAGATAACGGCTGACGATACGGCATGACGCTTCTAACTTAGAACTATGGAACAGCAAGGCCACTCGCGATATGATGAGAAGGCGCGGGCGCGCACGTTAAATTGAAGAGCAAAGCCGGCAATGCTACTTTGTTTTTTATTCGTTTTTTTTTAAATGAGCGAAACGCTTGCAATGGGGGCTGCAGACAACGCATGTATTTCGGCTTGGCCTTCCACTGATCACTGTGCAAATCCAGTGGCACTGAACACCGCGGCATTCGCCATATTTGTCGGAGCGCTGAAGCAACGCTTGGCAGCAGTTTTGCCGCAAATATCCGTTCTTGGAGCAAGATGGCACACGAAAAATTGGTCAGGGCACACTGCCCCCACGCCAACAATCGCCGTGGTAATAGGTACGAAGTCAATGACAAGAAGCGCGTACAGTTGAGCTTGCCGGCTTTGTGAGCAGGTGCAGCGTGATGACTTTGGAGGGGTTGAGGAGATTCACCAGAGGAAACGTCCAATGAAGCCTCAAACCTTCCTCGACTTGGGGCCCCAACCAAGACTCAAACCCACTGCACGAAACAACAATAAGCAGTTACTAAGCAGTTACTAAGGCAATCATAAAACGGCCATGCCGCCTCAAATTCACCTTATGAGCAAGAGTGTGCGCCCCGAACGCGCATTTACTTCTATTAAAACTTTTTGTGCCTGCAAGGCTGGGATATATTTACCCATCAGTTTCCACTCCAAGACGACTGACATGTCTCAATAATTTCCCGTTACATGCGCGAAGTATTTTGAAAACAGAAGAGTGCGATCGGTCGGCTTTTTTGGAAATTACTATAACTTGTACAAAGCTAATTTGCTTACCTGTCATCTTTGGAGAAGACGAGAAACTTGGCCGAACTGTTTCGCCCTGTGTTGCCGCACCACAGAGCTGCGCAGGACTTGTGACGCTCCTTCCTCCGCGGCCCCATATTTAGAATACATTCGAATATATTTTATAATGCAGCGAAACTTTCAGCCCGTGGAGGCGTTGAGGCAACCCGCGCAACAATTCGCACGGCGGCTCGCTCACGCACGCACCGAACTGGCCCGCCGCGGGCGCCGAGAGAAAAAAAAAAAATATTGGTGCCGGTGAGCTGTTGCGCATGCGTGAGGAGGCGCGGAAGCATGCACGGTGTGGAAAGAAAGAAACGCTGAGGGAAAGGGAAGGGCCACGCTACAGCACCCTGCCGCTAGGATCGCCACAATTTCCGAAACCGAAACTAGCCAGAGTCGCCGACCAGTCACTGAGCGTCCTGTTATCTACTAAATTCGGGAGCCAAGCGCTCATTACAGCTAGCATGATTTCCTTCAGCGATCATCCTGCTCAGTGGCAGCGCAGCGTGAAAGGGAGACTCGAAATACACTACCGGCGTCGCTTCTTGATCAAGGATTTACCATAAATGTAGGCCTCACTCTCAAACCCTCTCGAAGAAGTGCGCATGCGCGCAGTTTATAGATTTAGCAGCCAGATGGCGCAGCATGAGTCGGAGGATGTGCGCTCCGTTGTTCGCATTTCTTTTGACCCTCATGTACCAACTTATTCGAGCACACAAAGATGCGTGCAGTTTCAATTGACCGCGTAACCAGCAACTCCGGAGTGGGTGCGCTTTCGCGGGGTTGCGCTGGAATGCGTTTCACCCGCTGCTCGCGTGGATTCATATTATTGATTCCGAAATTTACAGGCATGGACAAATGAAACGCAAACATGAAAATATGACCCCAACCACACAAACAAGGTGCGTTTCTTCAATGCCAATCAAAATGACGTCTGTAAAAACAACGTTGGGAAAATTTAGCTTTCCAAATATACCGATACCCGCACAATTATTGGAACCTCACCAAACAGAATTTTTTCGTTTTTTTCTGGTTCTGGTTTATTATTTTAGTGTCGCATATTATTTGTCCATGAGTGTACATCGCAATTTTTTATTTGTGCGGCATCAACGTTCTCAATTTCTAACAGGTAGTAAACGAGATATTGTTTACTGATGTACAAATATTCAGCGGATATTCAAATACCCCGGCCACACTAATCCCAACCTATGTTGCATGAAAACTGACACCTTTTACCTGTTTTCAGAACCCCAACGCAGGAAGAGTCTGTAGGAAAGGCAGCGACTGCCAAAGCCCACACAGGTGTTGCCTTCAACTACACAGGCACCAAAAGTACAGGTGCCATCACTTGGCAAGAACATGGGAACCTTGCAGCAATGCCCCAGCAAAGGGAGATAAATATCAATTATACTGCCCTTGTGCGCGACGAACAGGTGAGATATTCTGGTACATTAACGAAATTTTACTGCAGAAAATCATTTCTTCTTCCTTCGTAGTTTCCAAAAATAAGACTTTTTTATTACGAGAATTACAAAAATATTGCGATCACAATGTATTCAATTGGTTTTCCGAATTTAGGCTTCAGGTAAAACAAAAACATTTTGTCTTGAAAAGAAAGAGAACAGTTGTAATTACTTCGGGTATTTCGTTTCAATAGGATGTAGGTCATATAAGGAGGAATACGTTACACAAGAGAAAACCCCCACGCACCAAGAACCTAACCACAGAGCAAAAATTTAAAATGCGTGTGGGTACTAACAATTTCCCACTTAAAGGCGCCAGTCTACGTGAAGCAGACAAGAAAAACGGGATTGCTGCTGCACTGCATGTTTTGTTTAAAAACGAAATCTTAACGACATTTTTGTATCTACTAATTTGCTGTTTACATCTATAGTTGCAACGTAGGATAGTGCTGATACTACCGTGGTATCGTAGTTTCGGGTACTTCAGCAAAACGTCTTTCTACTTAATGTTTAAAAAACTCTCGTTCATACCTTTTGTATGATTCGGCACTTACTAAACCGCGCCTTTTGCATCAAGTCCTATGAACAGCGGTGTAAAACGTTCTCCTGTTTTGAAGAAATGTGGTGTCAGCGTATTGTTCACGCGAAAACCTTTGTGGGTAGGATTCAAGGCCAACAATTTGCTCATGGCCACGCTACTTGCGCACATTCTGTAATCAAATCAAAGATATTTAGCAAATTTATAAGCTTGAAAAATCAACGATTGGTCTAGTTGGTAGTAGCTGTTGAACATATAGATGTAGCACAAACTAGACACAAGCGCAAGACGTAAACAGACCACACCGCTCACTGGCAGCTGAAGTTTTATTGAACTTACGCAACCTAAATACTAACAACCTCGTACCCATGCGACCTCGACGTCATACAGCCGGCACAAACGTTCGTGGTATTTTTGCCGTAAATTTTTCTGAATTTCCTCTGTTTTTTATTAGAGAGAGCGTTCCGAAAGTGTGGCAAAAGCCACTCATGTGTTTGGTACTTGACCCGGGGTAACACACGAATCACGTCACATGCTGTGCGGTCACGTGGTACGAGGTTGGAAGTTTGCGTAAGTTCTAATAAATTTCACTCGCACGTGAGTGAGGTGCTCTCTCTACAATCTCTATTGATGTGTCCCAGTTAAGTTGGCACTACTTCAAGATGTTAAAGGTTTCAGACATATACTTTGTGTATATGACATTAAAGCTGATCAAGCAAAGAAGTTAGGCTTTGTATTAATGGTGTCCGAGAACCAGAAGCCATTTATAGTTCCTTGTTGCTCAGTGCAGCTGCCACCGATCCCTGTACTGAGCACCTACCAGTCACACTGGCTCTCAAAACTGTATCTTTGACCAGCGGACACCCCACTCAAAAATGTTCGGTGCACGTAATTTTACCCCAACATAGACAGAATGCAGTACGATGCGCTGCTCTAAGTGCCATGAAGGTTATCGACGTAAGTAGTTATTTATGAATACAATGGACAGCTATCTTTTCTTTTTGACTCCATAAAAAACACGTTGTGGTTACAGCAAACGCCTCCAAAATACTGCCGAAACTTTTCCGCAATAAAAATAAATGTTTGCGTACAATTTTTTCGTAATTTTATTGTGTATACAAGCATCAAATTGTTCGAACAAATTTGTCGAGTGAACGCAAGTCAGAAATAAATATGCGCTTTTGTACTTCCCTTGCTGGTATCGTGGTTGTATATAAGGACACAATTATAATAAGTAAATAACTCACCCAAGACTGGCCCTCTTAAACCTAACAAATGTTCCAGGGAAGACTCACAAAAACAAAACCTAAAACAAAAAACAGTGCAGATACGAAGAGAAAAAAATGTCAGGGGTTATTTCATGGTGGGCAACTACCTCCCGACGGCAGCACCATTAAACCATTAACCTTATTCGCCCTTAAGAGAAGATTAGCACAGGCAAAAATTAAAAGGCTATCAACCAAACGGCTGTAAGAGGCACCGAAATTCATCTTTGATACCTTATCGTATTGTCACAAAAAAAGAGTTGATCAGTGGTGCACACCACTACGGAAACCTTACTCAAGACGACGACGTTCTGTATGTGACATAGCCCAAGGGTTTGCGTATGCAATCATCGCTACCCATTAAATCGGCACCTCACCTACCACGGTCCTCGTCCTTTGTCCCACCGCCGCGTAACACCTTTTTTGGAGTTTGCGGCTTCACCCCCATCCAAGCCACCGCATCACACCGTTTCGGTATCGGTGCATCACTGAGGGTGCGTAGCCCGTGTAGGGCAGCCCCAGCACCACCGCGAACTGCACTCAAAGACGACCGCCATCCCGTGTCCCACCCGCGAGGAGCGGATCAAGAACAGCCGAGACGCGGAGAGATGCGAATATCCGAGACCTGCCGACCATGCCAAGCCACCAGACTTTGGTCTGGCACGCTTCCATAACCCTCACCGGTTCATCGTGGCCTTTGGGGCGTCCGTGTTTAAGGACGAGTCTTCACAAAGCCCGTCGTCATCATCTGCGGCGCGAGTGCTTCACTGTTTATACTCAGCGCATCTCGTCCTCACCGCACCCATCCAATCACTGTGGTCTGCAACGGGACGGTCACTTCGGACGATGGGGAATTTTCACAAGACAGCGACGAAGAGGGAAGTAAAGCGTAGGGCAATGGAGCTAACTTCCGACAAAAAAGCTGTGCGAGACACGTTGCCTGACTCAGCACACCTAATGTTTGCATAGTACGTGGATTGCTTGACCTTATGTCATCATTTTCCTGCCGCCACCTAACAGCATACCGGGACACGTAAGGCTAACCACAGATCCCTTTGTAATTCTTTGGACTCTCATTATCCCTCTTCAAAAGCGTCAGCAGAGCATTGTTTTGCTCTAGCTTACTCGACGGTGTTGCGGATCTGGTAGCGTGACCGGTGATGGCATTCGTTAGTACAGAGATGGGGCAAACATTGGGCCCGAGTAGGCGGAGAAAGAAAACTTATTTACAGATATTTACATTGCGTTAGACTGCGTGAACAGGGTTCTGCGCTCCTGTGCGTACTAGAATAAATAAACAGGTTGGGTTCGCCCCCTTTCACCCTTTTTCTCGGCTGGCGTGAGAACGCACCAATCACGAAAATCTGTGGCTTTGAAATTGACGTCCACACACTTACAAAAAGAAGCCACTTCTCCGTCTCACACAGGAATAGCGTACGGTTGTCTCCAGTGGTGCAATAGTTGAAGCGACAGGAGGACGCCTAGGCACGGTTAGGTAATGCGCCGTCGAGTCGCTCGTTGAATAGCGGTGTCTCGGACCCACAACAAAGCGGCCCCACGATGCGCGGCTCGCAGCTGAAGATTGCCGCCGGAAGAGCAATGCTCCACGCATTTATTCATCCCTGCCTGCAACATTCTCTCAAGGTGACTTGCCTTGCCGGCGGGTGCTTGTGTTACCCTGAAGCCGCGGAAAGCGCCTTCTGTCCAGCAGCAGAGTCAGTCGCCCCCACGTCCTTGCGGACAAAGCCTTGTCTCTCCCCGTCGATGAGGGGGGAAGGGATGGAACCGGCGAAAACCGGAGAACGGGAGGGTTGGGTGATTAAACCCGAGAATACTGCCGACGGTGGTCGAAATGCCCATACGCCGATCGTAACGACGGCCAGCGCTGACATAAAATAAAGGGTTGACCAAAAATTTGAATCTCACCAGAGCACGCTCTTGCGTCTCCATGGGCTGCCGTCAAGGCCACGACAAACAACAAACAGTACAAAGCGTTTTTTTGCGCACTGGTTTGCCCTGAAAATTCCGCTCAGCGCGAAGACGTAAAGGGTGACGAGACGACACAAGCACTATTTTGCCTCGTCCCGGTTCATGTCTTCTTTGCGGTAAGCCTCCCTTTTCAGCATAGTGGTGCTGGCGCAGTGGCAGCGCAACTGTGCATTTGGAGATGAATACGCACGCGCCAGGGCTTCAACCATGAGCAGATGCAGCAAATAACACTGCCACACACCTCCGGCCGCAATTAAGTGGACCGCGACATCAGCGTACATGGGGGCTAACTATGATTGGCTGTCACTGATCACGTAAACTATTCATTTTTTCTGTCAAAACAACTATACAGTAAAATAACTAGTTAGCTGCCAGTCGTTTTACAACTTTCGTAAATATTCAAACAAATTGTTCCTATTTTGTGTGAATTCACCACGTTTGCTAATGCGACGAAACGTTCCTCAATAAACGCAACTTGTTTTTTTCCTTCATGTACCCTGAGGTAGTCGCCATGACACCACATTCATCACCCTGAGGTACCTGTGGGCAGCGTTACCACCGTGCACAAAAAGCAAGCTCCCTGCATTGTTTGCAGCATTCATTGCTTGTACAGATATACCCGTTGTTGCGGCCCGATTAAATTCAATAAAGCTGAAATAGGCATAAACAGCCATATCGGAACATCACCTCGAGTACATTTTTACCAAAAAAATGAGATATAAGCTAAATTTTTGTGAAAGAACATTAAGTTTTACCGGTATTGCGGGAATCTTGAATCCAAATTTTCGCCATTTGCAAGCGCTCGTCCATGCGTGATTCCCTCACGGGGCTCATTTATTTGCGGCTTAAAATTCTGTATACCTACTTAAACTGATCCCGCGGCAATAGAACGTGAGTATGCACCGTAGGCATAGCTCATATTTTTTCCTGTTTCAAATATTATTGCATTGCGAATGTTCGAAGTGACACTTTTTTACTCTTTTTGTTTCAGATGAATGTATAGATTTCATATGTACACCCATCCGTTCAAGTTCATATTGGGAATAAATGTGGCATCTGAAACTACGCAGAAATAGTAAATGAGCCCTCATAGTCAAGTGCGGTGCCATCAAGGTTTGTTCCCTTTGTACGTGCGAAAAATGTTGGCACCACCAAGAAGCCCCCTGGAACTTGGCATCCGCGACCGTCTAAAACAGAACCAGCCTATTAAAAAATGCACGCTAATCCACCCTGTGAAGGTGCTTGGAAAGCGAAGCGGTAAACGACACCCACAACGATTACCTATGCCACGTCACTTGAATTCACCCACGTGACTCTACAAAGAGTGAAACGAGTGACAAGTGAAGGACACTTGACCATAACCTTTATTACTTCATAGAGATATGCTTTGCTAAGGGTAAATCATTGCATGATCAACGAATTGTGGTAGATTGGGATGTATTGCTGAAGCACAGGATTGGAAACCTATTCTTGTATAAAATAAAGGAAACTCAAACCCGGGGTTAGACTATCTCATTTCTCCTCTCATTAGATGATCTCATTTTTCCGCTGCCGCCGACGGAAGCGACGAGATCGGCGGCAGAAACGGTGAAGTGAGATGGCATGCATTGGTGCACGCTTCCTTTTTTTACTATCTCCTACCACATACGCAAGGTGCGCACAGGGCCGCTACGCGTGCCGTTTGCGTACAGCGCCGCGAGAGGTCGCGTGACGCTATCACGTGGTATTCAGTGAGAACGCAGGGGGTACACCCGCAGATGTACTCGGTGGGGTACCATCTGTCTCCCGCGTCCGCGCGTTTTTCTTTAAGCTGCATACATCAACACTCCCAGTGAAAACATGGTTGCGCGAGAAAGGAATTTCTATTCCTTGGTCTGACAATTGCCGTTTATGCAATCAACCTGAAACCATTGATCATTGTTTTGTTTACGGCGGGGATGCGGTGTTTTCTGGGATGTGCTGCAAAAAACTTTTAAAAAGGACATAGATATTACCGCTTATACAATTCGATTGTTGCGTTTTCGAGATGTTAATGGCGTGCCGTATATTTGTTGAGATGGGATTGTATATTTTGTGGATGTGCCGCATGACGGACAGCCACGCGGAACCTCCTAACACAATGAAGTGTTTCCTTTCGGGAGCAGGCTGCGTTGGTGCGGAGCATTTATGGGGCGCAAAGTGACCCACCATAATGGCTGTATCAATTGGAGGCATGCGTCTGCTTGTTGGAGTTTTGACAGACGGGTTATTTTAGCTGCAGTGATGTGCATCTTCTTGGGTGACTCATAAATTTTGTAGGCGTTAATAACAGCACTTCTTCATGAAGTCAAGAAACAAAAAAGTGGGGTCGTAGCTCAATCGCTAAGAAAACGGGCTCTCGCTCTGTTTGTCTATTCGTTCCAGGTTCGATTCCTTTGTGGTGCCACTAACTTCTCTTATTTGTTTGTGGGTGTTTTCTGTTGACACAAAAAGTCGCGACGGAATCCTTGGGGGGTAGAGGGAACAAGCTTCGCTTCATAATTTCGCAGGCAATTAAATGTGATATACAAAATTCCTCAGATGAAATCTTTTGCGGCCACAGTACGTTTATAGATAAATCACACAGAAGCATTGCTTACCTGGGATGGCCTTACTCCGCATAATGCACTATGACACGATTCAAAACACAAGGTCTTTACGAGCAAATTACAATGCGCCATGGGGTGAACGCCGGGTGCGCGGATCCATCAGGGTGCCATCACCTTGAGCGCAGCCATCCTTCTTATCGAATGCTTGTAGCCTTGGTGTTGGCGTGGCGCAACACCGCAAGCAAGCGCTTCGCTGACTGGATATCCTTGAACACTTGAAATATGTTTCCTAAACAAAAACATTACTCCCCTCGCGGGATCCCTGGTGTCATGTGTCAGGGCACCCCCTGAGAGGGGGACGCATCAAACCCCCGAAAAACAGGCAAGAAAAGAACAAAGGAACGGCCCTTTGAAGTGCGCGCCAGGAGCGCGCCAATCAGCAAGCGCCAGCGCCGACGCACCAAGGAATCCTGGGAAAAGTGGCAGCACACTGGTCGGCCAATCAGGGAAGGCCACGCAGGTGACAAGTGGCGAGATGGCCATATAAGGACAGGGAGGAAGCGAAGAGCCAATGGGAGTGCGCCACGGGAGAGCCCAGAGGGTATAAAAGCGGGGCGCACAAAGAGAAGGGGGAGGCAAGAAACCGAAGAAACCAGGAGGCGGACGGAGCACGTGAGCTTCAACGAACGAGCCAGGGGGACGCGGCCAGGCCATCGACCACGCCATCCGAGCCTGGGCGGGAGCGGGCCGACGTCGCATCGGCACCGTCATCCTAGGTGCACCACGAACCTGTGTCTTCGTGGCCCCAGCAGCATCGGTCGGGCACCAGCGGCCACCGTCCACGCTCCGTCGACGTTCGTCTCGACGGCCCCGAAAGGCGACGTTCGTGCCAAGCCTACCTGAGACCTCCAGCGGCAGCGGCTACCAGGGGGTAGCCACCGAGGAAGCGCGCCGCCGAAGGGATGACCGCGCGCATCGAACGCCGGCATCAAGGACATCCAGCGGGAGAGGATACCAGGGAGTAGCCGCAGAGGAAACGTCAGGACGCGCGGAGCCCACGCCGTCCACGTATATAGTGACCGCGCGCATCGAACGCCGGCACCGAAGCGAGAGGAGGACGGCTACCACCGGGTCGCGGCCACGCAACGGGTGCGACTCGTCAGCGCCGACGACAGCGGGGTAGGCCAGTCCAGTAGGGATGTGGTTGTAAGAGACATAACTAGGGAGTTGTGATACGAGAGAAATGAACTAGAACTTGATTAAGGAGTGTATTTGAACTGATAGTGTAGGACTTTATGGTAGATTTTTGGGTTTTGATTTGAAATATATATTGACCTGTTAAGTTAGGGGTTTGTATGTGAGTTGTATTTTTTGGGGATTGTAGAGGTTTGAGTGTTTATCGGTTGTGTGTAGTTTAAATATTGAGTGCTTTGCATGAGGGTTTTTTTTTGTGTGTGCATTAAATGTATGTTGTTAAACACGTCAACGGCTTTCCTGGGTCCATTGCTCCGAGCTGGTAAAGACCACCCCACCATCGGTTCACGTGACACCTGATGTGATGCGACGCTGAAGGGGGTTCCATTGTGCGTTTCATTTGGTCGATGACTTGAATCGCGTGAAACGTATGCGCAGCGTGCCCGAAGGAGAGACCGCGGAGAGAGAGGGCGCTGCACATGCGCACAGCGCGCTTGCGCCGCGCGCAGCGCCGCCCACTGGCGGAGTGACACAGCGCGCCACAGATGTTGGGGGAGAGGGCGCGCTATTACGGCGACAGGAGGAGGGGCTAAGCTGTGTGGACAACGACGACGACGGACGCACGCAGGAGTGACAGAGGCGCCGGCAAGAGATGCTCTATGCGTCGCATCTAAAGTAGCGGAGCTTGAACTAGTGATGCAACTCTTAAGAAAGAACAGAGTCCATGCTTTGCCTCCGAATGTCCTTGTTTCGTCGCTCCACTGAATAATTGGCTTTTCTTTTTTTCTAGTCTCGTCTTTGGGTATACACTCTGCCACCACGGTAGTCCACCGAATGTTGTTCTGTATAATTACGTGGTCAGGCCAACTATATATTTTTTTCAAATATTTAACTATGATATCTCCTACCCTAGTTCGTTATCTGACCCAAAAATCTCGTTTGCTCTCTTTAGGTATTACTCTGATCATTATTCGTCCCATGGCCCGTTGAGCCGACCTAACTTGGCTTTGAAGTTGTTTAGTGAGGTGCCAAGTTTCCGCTTCTGCTGTCATCCCCTCACATTATTTTGAACTTGGCGTTGAAAGTTTTCTATGGTTAGCAGGCTAGGATCGTGTCGTCTGCAGGCTTTCACATCTCTCCCAAAGTGGGCCGCGTTAACGCGCGCTTGGACCCCCGGCCAAGCCTAAAGCCAACGCCATCGCTAAGAACCCAAGGAAAATGCTTTGCGCCACGAAAGCGATGATTGCTCAGTCGGATGGACACCGCTTTCATAACGCCAGGGATCCAGGTTTTCTTCAGATGACGGGAAGGGTTTATCTTTTTTTTTCAATTGGCTGCTGATGTTATTGTTTCCCACCGCTGCTAAGCCGTATCCTTCAGGCATTCTGGTGTGGCCAAGCCATTAGGTTGGCGGTTTCACGGAGTAAAGTTCCTGGATTTTATACAGGTGACCTCCATAACCGCACTTTTTCTTGGGGCTTCTGGGTTTTCTGTGTACGACGGGCGCAATTGTGTCGGCCTAAATTGGTCTGCTGTTACAATTTTAAAACTATCTGGAAACAACACTTACTTGATCTTGCTTTTTAGAGGTTTATAGCAAATTTAAAATAGGCAGACATGGGTGACCGCATTAGAACATTTGGTAGGAATCCAATCTGTCGTAAAAACAAAAACAAATTATAGGTTCTAGATATTTTTTTTTGTAGTGTATTTGACATCCGCACCGAAAATAAGACCGTCTGTTTGCGATTTCTCAAAAATGAAGGCAAGATGAATGTTTACACGTCCACAACACATCTCACCCCAAAACACTTCCGTGGCAGTCGGTGCAGCGCACATAGAAGTACGCCATCAGCGCTAAAATCTTGATTCTGCGGGTGTGTCTGCTACCATCGGTATGACTCGTTGTCACAAGTGCAACGCGCATAGAACAGTGTACAATGACCTCAGATCGCCTGTCTAACGTGAAGATAGTTGTGGGCTCAAAGAGCACGCATCACTATACCCCTGCACAAAAAATGACCCAAGACATATCGCAGGCGAATTTATTACTGGACAAGGTTCACCTGTAACGTCCGGAAACGAAAGATGGTCGCCAGAAAAGCAGCAACAATGCTGCATCATTAGGGAGCATCTTGCATCATTGATTGTATGCATCGTCAGAATGCCTCATCAGACAGCACAGTAAAACACGTTCAAACTTTGCCCTTTTGAACAACTGCCGAAGTGTGCCCGTAGAAGTATAGCCCCTCGCATTTCAAGAAACACGGAAAGCAGGCATTAACAACGCAGAGATTCTAACAGGATGCTGCATAACTACGCTAATGTATGAGGACGTCTGTTAGGTAAATACTGAATAAGGCAACCAATTCCGGGAGAATAGTAAAAGGGTGCTAAGATGAGCGAGTTGGTCCAGTGAAATCTCGGCAATTACGGGAAGAAGGGATGGAGTCGAAGCAATTGTACAATACAAGTGTCACTGACAAATTGTTTTCTGTCAATTGCACGAAGTATAAAACAATCGCCTCATCAAATAGGAGAGAAAACAGAGCTGGAATTATCACCCTCCCCTCCTGCCTGCCCTTATCCTTTTTAAGCACACTACTTTAAAATGCAAAAAAGAACGGCAGGGAAACCTTCGCTGTTCAATTGAAAGAATGAAGAAAAAGTACTGTTCAGCAACAGGTCGACTGCGCATTGCGCAGTCGACCTGTTCGAACGTGTTTTTCTGGTGCTCCGCAACAGCGTCTTTCTACAGTGAAGGACAGCGAAACGGCCGCGACAGCGGAGGACAGCCGAAGTTGAGTATTTACCTGCACGGTTTTTTCTTGTTGTGTCGGGTTTTTTCAGCCGAGATGACGCGTAGAAAGCTGGTACAGTGTGGTAGCTGTCCGCGGCAGGTAGACCCAGAAGAGTTTCAGCGGGATGGCGGCGAGGCAGACGAAGGGGCAGGTACGTGTCGGTTATGCGCACTGGTGTCGCGGCTAGAACGCGTAGAAGCGGAAAACTTGGGGTTAGCTAAGCGGGTTCCAGAACTGGAGGTAGCGCTGAGTAACGAACGCGATGAACGGAGGGCCTTTGAGGGAAAGTTATAATCAGCTGAGAGGAAGCTAGAAAGGAGCGTCATTTCGCCAACAAATGACGAACACCCCGGCCCATGCAGCGAAGCGGAGGCAGGCACCGAGGTGACAGAGGGGGTGGAAGCAACGAAAGGCAACAGCTACTCCCACGTGCTGCAAAATACGACCGCAAAACCAGTCGATAAACCGGGTACCAGTAAAGAGCGGCACGTGGCAGATGATAGCGTGGTAATCATTACGGGTGACTCTAACATGAAGAGGAGCAGCGCTGCCTTAGTGGAAAGGGTAAAGGGGGATAAGCGTGTGAAGATGGGGTGTTTCCCAGGTCAAACGATGCAGACGGTAATCACTGCAGCATAGGGGCAGCTGGCCTTGTCTAGTAAAGCTAGAAACCTTGTGGTGGTTGCCGCGGGGCTTAACGATGTACTAAAGGGAGAGGAGGGAAAACTTGGCCAGGAGATAGCGAAGGGGGTAAAGGACCTGCGGGCGACGGCCCCAAATGTGCTCATTGCAGTCTGCATCCTACCGGAGGTGATGAAGCAGGGCGTGCACACTGAACGGGCAGGACTCGCTGATAACACCGAGATCGTGAGGTGCAGCAGGGAACTTGGGCTTTAAGTGATAGACGTGAACAGGGTAGTGGGCAGCATCGGATATAGGCAACCTTTTCAGTGGGACGGGATTCACTTCAGGCCCGGAAGTAGTGCTAGGGAGGAACATGAGGAAATGGTAAACTGTTTGAGAAGAGATATAAACGAGTTCAAAGATTCGGGCGAAATAATCATAGTTGGAGATATGAATGCCCATATAGAAGGTTTGGATGAATACACAGACCACAACGGTTCTCTAGTGATAGATCTATGCCAGGAAAACTGGCTTGTAATAGTAAACACGGAAAGCAAGTGTGACGGACAAATAACGTGGGAAAGCGGTAACAGACAGTCCAGCATATACTACAGTTTAGTATCCGAGACAGTATACGGAAGGCTGCGGAAAATGAGGATAGATGAAAATGGAACAGACAGCTTAGGAAGCGACCACAAGCGGTTTAGCTTGCACTTTGGAGGCGCAACCCGGACAAATGCAGAAATAGGTACAATAGTAGGAAATAATTTGAATAAGGAGCAGGTAAAGATCATCGCTGATAGATTGGAAGATGAAATCAATAAATACCCAGGCAAAAATTGGGATTACGACGAAATGATTGCGTTGATAAAGGGTAAGCTGAATGAAGCAAAGGAACGAAACCGATGGAAAGGGGAGAGAAAGCCGAGAAGCTGGTGGAATAAGGAAATAAAAGAGGCTATTGACCAGCGAAGAAAGGCGTCGAGAGAACATAGAGAAGCAAAAAGAACTGGTATGGAACCGGAGGTAGTGAAGGAGAAATGGGATATCTACCGTGGAAAAAAAACTAGAAGTGAAGAAAATTGTGCAAGCAAAGATCAAGCAGAAAAGCGAACAATGGATAGCAGAAATACGGAAGAAAGACAAAGGCGCATCTAAGAAGTTTTGGAACCATGTAAAATCACTAAGCTCAAACAAGGATAACCATCAAAAATTTTTGATTTATTAGGAGGGGGAACATTTACAAGGAGAGCAGGCGTTGGCACATATTCATCGAGTGATTAGTCAGAAGTTCAGGAAAATAGTGGTAGGAAAACCTGCACCGGTAACATCAGCGCCACAGAAGACTGCGGAAAGAGAAATTAGTTTCAGCAACTATGATTGGAAAAAAGCAGAGCAAAAGGGTTCCCCCCAGACAGCAGTGGGCCCAGACGGAATACCAATGCAACTGATAAACCTGCTTGGAACTAAAAGTAAGGAATCGTTTATGAGGGCAATAGATAAGATGATAGAAACCAAACAGATACCAGAGGACTGGCTAGAAAGTAGGAGGAATTTAATATATAAAGGCAGAGGAGACAAAGCCAGTATTGATTCATACAGACCACTCACAGTAACGTCAGTGGTGTATAGATTCGTAATGCAGGCGATAAAATAAGAAATTCAAGCATGGATGGAAGAAAATGAAATACTTGGGGAACTGCAGAATGGATTTAAACAAGACAGGCGACTGGATGACAATTTTTTCGTGATATCGCAATGAATTGAAATTGCGAAAGCACAGAATAGACCACTATGGATTACGTTCTTGGACATTAAAGGGGCATATGACAACGTAAACAGAGAACGGCTGTGGAGAGTGTTGAAACTCCAGGGATTAGATGACGAATTGGTACAGTTCCTTTTAGCAATCTATAAAGACAATTGAGTGCACCTTACTTGGGAAGGACAGAAATGCGCCCAGCAGGTCAACATCCATCGGGGACTGAAACAGGGATGCCCTTTGAGCCCGATACTGTTCATGCTTTACATGGCAGGGTTAGAAAAGAAACTGGAAGAAAGTCAAGTAGGGTTTAGCCTAACCCATATGCTGCAAGGCGAAGTGGTACAACAGCATATTCCGGGAATGTTATACGCAGACGACATTGTTTTTTTAGCAGATGACCAAACCCATATGCAGCGGCTAATAAATATTAGCGGCCAGGAAGCAACCGACTTCGGTTGAAATTTTAGTGCAGAAAAATCAGGAATAATGGTTTTCAATGATTCTACCACTGACGTAGTGTCTATCCAGCAAGGCGAATTACCTAGAGTGAAGGAATATAAATATTTGGGAGTGTGGATAAACGAAGGGGATAACTACTTAAGAACTCACGAGGAGCAACTTAAGGTTAAGAGAAATCGAAACGCAGCTATAATGAAGCATAGAGCTCTGTGGGGGTATAACAAATATCAAGTAGTAAGAGGAATGTGGAAAGGAGTAGTGGTTCCGGGTCTCACGTTTGCGAATGCTGTACTGTGCTTAAAATCATACGTCCTATCAGGCCTTGAAGTAAACCAGAGAACGGTAGGACGTTTGGCCTTAGGCGCGCATGGAAAAACAACTAACGAAGCAGTTTAGAGAGATATGGGCTGGGCGTCGTTTGAAGTTAGAGAAGCTCAGAGTAAAATATACTTTGAGATGAGGTTGAGGGCAATGGATCAACGAAGGTGGGCAGCTAAGGTTTTTAGGTACCTATACTTCAAAAGTGTGGACAGGCAGTGGCTAAGGAAAACTAGAAGGCTAACGATGAAATACGGAAAGAACAGTGGAGAATCCAAAACAGCCAAGGTAACCAAAAAGAGGCATGGCAGATTGAAACGAATAAATGGAGGAAAAAAATGGAAGCTAAAACGTCGTTAGAGATGTACAGGGCTGAGAAATTGAACATAAAAAGGAAACTTTCTACGATCATTCCCAGGGCAGTGCTTTGCTTTTTGAGGCTAGAGCAGGTTTCCTGCGAACTAAGAGTTTCGTGGGGCAGTATTCACAAAATGATGGGGTATGCGTGGTCTGCGGAAAAGAAACAGACACTATGCGGCCCTAGGATTTAAGGGTATCACAGGGGAAGTTAACTTCAAGGCTGTCGAGGGGACGAAAAGAAGATTACAATTCTGGTGGACGAAAAGCAGAGAGGGGTGTAGAAAATTATCGCCATGCTTCTCCGATGCATGAAGAGTACGAAGAATGAACCTAGATGCGAAGGAAATGCTGAGAGATAGCTCGTGCTCAGAGCTCGCTCTCGCGGCACGAGGCTGGCTCCTCGCGGAATCGAACGACGAAGACACCACTGGGTGCCTCGAAAATAAACCCTCTGCTTCTGTTTGGATAGCTTCATTTTTCGACTCCCGCCACGACTTGGCTCAACATTTTTGGTGCCGAAGACCCGGGACCCTCAGCGGGACCTGCCGAGAGCATCGAGGCAGCGGAGCCAGCATGGAGAAGTTCGAATTCAAGAGGACATCGAGGCGGGCGCAGAACACAAGGCTCATGAACGAGGTAAGTGCCACCATGGCCGATCCTTGTGCTACGGCCGACCAGCCAGCGTCGCTTTACGAGAGGCTCAAGGCGAATAACGACGAGCTAAATAAGATCAACGAGGATCTCGAAGCTCACATTCCGGATCAGGGGGTATTTGAGGCCGAATATGCGGGCGTGATCGAGTACCAAGACAACGCGACACGCGTCCTCGCTGAGCTAAAAAGCAAGAGAAACCTCCTTTCCAATGCAGCTGCACCTATGACAGGACCCGTAGCGAACGTCACCCCCCCCCCAGTCGCTGCTACGACTTCGGAGAGAACCGGGCCAAGCTTACCTAAACTCACTATCACTCCTTTCTATGGGGACCTGGGCCGATGGAATGAATTTTGAGAGCAATTCGACCAAATGATAAACAAGAATAGCGGCCTTTCAGTTTGCGAGAAATTCCACTACCTACGACTCTTTCTGAAAGGAGACGCTTCTTCGGAAATCGGAGGGCTACCTACGACGGAGGCGTGCTACCAGGATGCTCTTGCAATGCTGAAGAAGCGTTTCGGTGATCGCACGCGACTCGAGCAAGAGTATTTCGCCAGGCTCCGAATAATCAACCCGATCAGGTCCTCAAGTGACACAAGTGGCCTTCGCAAGCTCAACGACCAGGTTTTGGTCAACATCCGTGGCCTCGAAACCCTCGGCGTAAAACGGTCCTCCTTTTCGTCGATGCTCTCAGACATCCTGTTACGACCCTTCCGCACGACATCGTGCTCCAGTACCACCGCACGCGCACTGCCGAAACACCTACACCGCAAGCGGATGCACCTGAGGATTTGCCGACAGACCTAGACCGTCTTCTGAAGTTCCTCAGCACCGAGCTGGATAACCTTGAAAAGAGTGATTTCAGGGGTCAGAGACGACAAGATACCAGGCCTGAATATGAGGCAGAGAAAAGCATCCGCCCTAGAGACTCTAAGCCCACGTCGTGTGTTCTCTCCAGCACTTCGGCGACGGCCGGTGAGGGGTGCACATTCTGCAAGTCAGAGGGTCACATTACGGAGTCTCGTCCTGCGGACATACCTTCGGAAAAGAAGAAGCAAATTTCGCTGCACGCTGAAAGGACACCTAGCACGTGACTGTAGCCGGAAGATTACCTGCAATGCGTGCGCTGGTAGACATGCATCAAGCATCTGTGACCCAAGAAAGAACAACAGACGGGATTCTCGTTCTGAAGGAAGTCCGAACCCACGCACGACGGTCTGCGCATCAGTAGGAAAGAAGTCAGCAGTTGATACAAGTGGATGCGTTTTCCTCCAAACTTTCCGAGCCTGGGCAGTGAGTGACAACGCCTGCCGCTACGTCCGAGGCATATTCGACGATGGCAGCCAGCGGACATTCGTGACCGAAGAACTTTGCAAACACCTCAAGTTGAAATGCGTCGGATTCATCAATATTGCTCTGAACACGTTCGCCAACGCCAAAAGTCAACCGGCCGCGAGGCGTCGTATCGTCGATCTTCGACTGAAAAGCCAATTTTCCGACACCGAAGTTGTCCTCAGCGCCATAGAAATACCCCACATTTGCCAGGACATCGAGAGCTCGAGGATGGATTCGTCTTTCGTTCGGTCTTGTCAAACATCGGGAAAGGACATTGCTGATGAGCTGCTTCACCCTGACGTCATCACTCGCGGTGGCATAAGCATCCTCATTGGATCGGACCAGATGTGGAATATAATGTCTGGCGAATTGGTGAGGTCCCAAGAAAACCAGGCTATGATTGCTATAAACACTAAACTTGGATGAACGTTTCAAGGCAGCAGCAGCGAGTTGACAGCGACAGCAACTACTTCGCGCACGATGGTTTGCGTTCTGAAGGCCGACGTAACCCAATGCGACGATATCATTCGTTCGTTTTGGGAAGTCGAAAGCAGTGGGATCTTGGATCCGACGAGCCGTGGTACCTCAAAGAGCTCAGCGTTAGAGCACTTCGAGAACAACGGCTCCTTCCGACATGGACGATACCAAGTGGAGCTACCATGGAAAACTACCGTCGAGGTTTCGAACAAGGACATGCAATCCGGAAATTTCGTGACAGAAATCAACTATGTCTCGGGGGCAGGGGCTACCGGTGCTTCAAGCATAAGCGAGCTGAACCCTTCCTTAGATGCGGGCGGTATCCTTCGGATCAGGGGACGCTTAGCCCATTTGAAAGCAGTGAAAATGCAGAACCCAAACATATTGCCTTTAAATCACCCATTTTCGTCTCTGCTGGCAGCTAGAGCCCACACTCAAGTTCTACACGGTGGCGTGAGAGACACGATGACACAACTACGAGAGAAATACTGGATTTGCCGAGCAAGATCCTTGGTGAAGCGAGTGGTCAACGGCTGCCATCTGTGCAAGCGGTTCCGAGTCAGGCCCGGAGATGCTCCGACTGCCCCCCTTTCGAATGACCGCCTATCGTCTACAAACGCGATTGAGGTTGTAGGAGTGGACTTCGCTGGCCTCTCTACGTACGATCGCCAAGCGGCGATTCCAAGTGCTACATCGCTCTCTTCACGTGCGCCACATCAAGAGCGCTCCACTTGGAGTTAGTCTCTTCGATCACAGCAGAGGACTTCTTGCTCGACTTTCGGAGATTCGTGGCCCGCAGGGGTTTACCCAGGGTCGTGTACTCAGACAACGCCCGAACTTTCAAGAAAGCCTCGGTGGACGTAAAACGAGTCTGCCGACTCCTCTCGGATCAAGAAGTCGCTGAGCATTTAAGCAATGCTGGGATCAGGTGGAGGTTCATCGTACCTAATGCCCCGTGGTGGGGTGGTTGGTGGGAGTGGCTTTAGGACGGTTAAGCAAGCACTCAGAAAGGTACTGGGGAGAGCCAAGCTTGGGTTTGAAGAACTGGCTACCATCCTCACCGAAGTAGAAGCCGTTGTGAACTCCAGGCCTCTTACTTTCGTGGAGTCGGACATAGGGGAGCCATGTGCTCTCACTCCTGCCGATCTCCTCATTGGTCGCAGACTTACGCGTGTGCCTACCAAGAGTAACTCGGGAAACGATACAACCACCTGTTCGCGCACTGATGCCGTGCGGCGGTATCGGTATCGAGAACGTTTGACAGAACACTTCTGGGCTAGGTGGATGAAAGAATACCTGTTACAGCTTCGGTCTGCACACTTCACAACGAAGAAAGCGGCCACTGAAGTCAAAGTAGGAGACGTGGTGTTAGTGTACCAAGAAAAAACACCGCGCCAAATGTGGAAACTGGCCATAGTTCAGAAGGTCTACAAAAGCACCGATGGTATCATCCGTTCTTGCAAGATCAAGCTGCAAGATGGGCTTGTGACAACCATACCCATACAAAGACTACCCTCTTGAAATTCGCGCCTAGCCATTTTCTCGCGGCCCGGAATGTGTAGAAAATTATCATCGCCATGCTTCTCCGATGCATGAAGAGTACGAAGAATAAACCTAGATGCGACGGAGATGCTGAGGGATAGCTCGCGCTCAGAGCTCGCTCTCGCGGCACGAGGCTGGCTCCTCGCGGAATCGAACGACGAAGGCACCACTGGTGCCACGAAAATAAACCCTCTGCTTCTGTTTGGGAAGCTTCATTTTTCGACTCCCGCCACGCCTTGGCTCAATAGGGGAATATTGCCTAGGACAGTTGCCACCTGTAACAGGGAAAAAAAGTATTTCGTGCCTAACAAGCTTTAGTGCCTGCCCTAAGCAGCGCTAGTATTAAACGAAGAGTGTAAAACAGGCTTATATTAGTCCTTTTTGGTAAGATGACATGTTTTCACCCCGCTTCAAAGGGAAAACCAACAGTAATCATCATCATCATCATCATTGCAAACGCACGGACTAGATTCCAAGCCTTATTGTAGTTGTTTTACATAGCGGTGTAGAGATACCCTTTACGCTTGCGTTTGGCATTCTTTGAATTTGGAACACCTCGATAAGTTCCCTGCAGACTGTTAGAAATGTCAAGGAGAAACTCTTTTTGTTCCGGTTGCCACGTTACTCGCCTGGGGCCGAAATGTTATTACACCGTTTCCGCGACAATGCTACATAACAAGGGACATATGCCAAGCATTGTTATTTTGAAATTGGCGCCAGTTCTGGTCGAAAGTAAGGGTTGTTACAATTTTCGTAACGGAAGAATTCCATTTATTTATGGACTGCAGAACACACCCCAACAGCACATTTTTGAGCAACCAAAGGTAACTTTCTTTATCTAAACCAGTAACCATTCTCCTCCCTCATCCACCCTCAACCTATAAAGCACGTAGTCTCTTAGCGTTCCTTGAGACAAAATTACAGAAGCAGTAAATTCGCTTTACCAACCGCAATTGGTTTTTTTTGTTTATAGACATCGGGGTTGCAACAGTGTGAAGAATTGCTGAATTCCACAGATATAACCGTTAACTTTGGCTTTAATTGCTGAGTTTCATGAAGTCTGAACTCAAAAGCTCCAGGGAATCGTGACCTACGGGTGGGTAGAACTTTGTCAAGCCATACCAGAGCACGTTGTGTTGTTAGGCCTTTTTCCCACGAACCCACCAAGCAACGCTAACCACACTGCCATAAACACATAGGTTTGAACTCTTTTTGCAAACGGATAGTAGCGCAAAGTTTAAACCGCGGGCACCTGACATTGGAAACACTAAACTGACCCTGGAGCACGTTACAGCGGCAAGGCTGAGCAACAATAAGAAAGAATACGGGTCAAGACCGGCGAAGAATTTGAAAGTCGTTTTCAACCATCGCGTTGTAACATGTTCCGTAGGCGGTTATCTCCTGCACGAATTCTTGGGGTAAGAATTCTTCGAGTACTGAGTACGAATTCTCCTGCATCTGGACAGACGCCTCACTCTTCACTATAACAGACACTTTCTAAAAATTCCTGCTGATTCTGATCTTTATATGTGAGTTTTAAAAAGCTGACTGACGAGGGAGAGCATCTGGCACTAAATTTATGGCCCAACGTCTCTTCAGTCTGCATTCTACAAAACTCATTTCTAGTTCACGCCTGAACACAACAGTTTTTTCAGCAGAAGCGTATGGAATTTTACTGATTGTACGACACATTCTTGAAAATGAAATTCCCAATTCAATCATCTATACAGATTTTTTGAGTGTTGTTCGCGCACTGTCATCGCATACACCCCCCCAAAAACCACATAGTTAATCTTCGGTATTTAACACTATCATGTCCGCGTATGCACAAAAGCATAAGCTGGTCCTCTGCTGGGTCCCAGGACACGCAGGGATCGCTGGGAATGAGTTGGCAGACGAGAGGGCCGCTGCTGCTGCACTCAGGAACACTGTAGACATTACAGCGATACCCTACACAGACCTCAAGCCACACATAAGACAACACCTGCGCAGAACATGGCAAACACACTGGGACGAACAGGCAGACAACAAACTACATGTAATAAAGCCACACTTGGGACGGTACACATCTGACTCACACAACAGACACACGGAAGTCGCCTTGGGCAGGCTGCGGATAGGGCAACCCATGCGACGCACTCGTATCTGCTGACGGGATCTTCTAGACCCCAGTGCAGCAGGTGCGGAGAGGCCCTATCCGTAGTGCACATACTAATAACATGCAAGGCACTTACACAACACGACACGACAAACACTTCAGAGAACTCTACAGACAACATATTCCCCTACATCCATCGTTTTTCTAGATGACGATGCCATTGTTTCTGTGAAACGGTGTGTTTGAGTATTTGTTACATCAAATTTTTAAACCTCATTTCCTATCACGCATCATGAAATCTGGCCCTATACACCAGCCATGCTCATTGTCGTTTGTAATTTCACTTTTGTTTTTGCTGACTTTACTTAGTTTTTAAGGTTTCACCCCTCATATATGACTATTGTTTTGGCGCTCTTTGCCCCAGTTGGCCTTGCGCCATAAACATCCAACCATCATCATCAGTTCACGCCTGAGTTATACGAATACTACATCTCACATCTAAATATACGAGACCTAGGAAACGCACGTTTAATAAAAATGAAAATCGGCAGGAATTCAGAAAACTGCCTACTAATGCATAACATTCTTGGGCGTCTTGTTGACGATGCGAGATCTTTACAGCCAAATATGGCTGTGAGTAGCGAGAGACATGAATTGTTTATTCTTTTTAGCCAGTTTCTTTCGTTTCGCCGATGGTTTAAATTATGCTACTATAGCAAAAAAGTACCTTGACCTGACTAACTATGTTTTGTTTCTCTAAGATGC